>JBBPLY010000032.1:86976-120447 GCA_038090035.1 Xerocomus nothofagi | reverse complement strand
CAACCCTCTGTTGCTCTCTTTACGCTATAGGTCGATCAGCTTGTTCTTCGCAGTTCCACTGCATTCTTTCGCTGACTCAACCCTTCCTTTACCTTCCTTCACATTCCAAGGCTCTCGTATATAAACCCTAGGATAACCTCGATGTACTCTAAGTTAGACCTATGCAATCTAACCCCTTACATCGAATCCTCCGATCCCTCTGTGAAGGGCCTTGTCCCCTAAGTCTTTGTCCTACTTCTGAGTGGACACTCCTCCAGAAACCCTCAGTCATCGTCTTGGACAGCCTCCTCGACGTCTCTTTGTCTCATCAGCTGCACAGCGACGATAAGTCCCAGATCCCTTTGCGTTCACATTCGCCCTTACCCAGGACGAGTGTAACAAGGAGTTGCCAGAGGGAATTCCAGCAAGAACTTGACTAGAGTTCTGCTGGCATTGCATTCATACTATATATACTACTTGCTACTGTTTGTACATGTTATGGCATAGAACATAATGGAACGTCATAGAATGTTCAAGAAGCGTAGTGTGAGAGAGAGAAGCATAGTGTGTGAATAAAGAAGCATAGCTGTGGGTACAGAATGGAAGAGAAGAATAGAAGCCCACAGTGATTAAATACATGAGGTGTACAGCCTCGCATAGCCGTGATTCCATTGGGCACGGAGATTAAACACAGCCGAGTGCACAGCAACTCAGCCACATGATGTGAGGGGTGCACAGCAGCCACTCATACCACAGTCACATGACACAGGCACATGATAAGGTCATGTAATCCATCAAGGAAAACGTTGAAGTCCATTTTATGTAATGTAAGGCATCCATTAGCCTTTAATAAAATAAGGAAAAATGTACAAAATAATAGGAAAATAATAGCATCCGTAACAGGTACTTGCTTGAGGCTTATCAGATCTACTTGCCGCATCCTGGAGTGTAGAGTGTTGAATGGCAATCAAGAGAACATCAACACCACTGTCTTTATTCCTTGCATGGCTTTGAACACTGGTGTTGAAGATTCCCCTGTTCCTTTTTGTCATCTACAGTTTCCTGTTCATCTGGCCTATTCAATGACCATCAACAAGTCACAAGGTCAAACAGTGAAACATGTTGGACTCAATCTGAGCTCTCCTGTTTTCTCTCATGGACAACTCTATGTGGCACTTTCACACTGTAGTCATCCCAGAAACATCAAAATTCTTTTCCCAGAAGATGTAGAAGATGCAAGACAAAAAATGTAGTTTGGAATGAAGTATATAGAAATGTGGAAATTTGATTTACATTGTATATCACATATAGACTTTGTTACGATCGACCAAGGGTTGATCAATCGTAGACCTTCGGGACAAGGCTTAACCCTGCTATTCAGCTAGGGTGAGGTTTGGATGCTACACTGGGTAGACTGATATGAGACTAAGAGGAGAGCATCCACTTAAGTAGTAGGACAATGACTAATGATTACACAGGGGTGATAGCAAGGGGAATAGGATTGGTATGAGGGGGGGAAGGTGACAGAGGAATGAAGGTAAGATCAAGATAGGGAACTAAGTAGGAACCTGGCGAGTCTATATACAAGCCAGAGCAGAGGGTCTAGGGCATAGGGTATGTCTAAGAATACAAAGGAAGCCTCAGACATGAGGTGTGGGGATCAAAGAGAAAAGAAGCCTCTGACATGAGGCAAACATGAGGTACAATGAAAGAGAAGCCTCTGACATGAGGCACAGGGATCAATGAGAAGCATCAGCTTCTATAAGGTCATGTGAACAGTCACATGCAAGGTCACATGACAAGGGTAAGTCTAAGGATGAAGTCAAGGGACTAAGTCATACTAAGACTATCGAAGGGATTGTCAATGCATAGATGAAGAGAAAAGATAGGGGCTTAAAGGTGAATCATAACAGACTTCTCTTGACATTGGAAACTGTGAATATATAGTGCCAGTGACTTCAATAACTGTTGTAATAACTGATTCCAACATGCCAGTGGTGCAACTAGCATAGTAGTAGCACCACTCAATCTTCTAAACTATCTCTAACAAAAAGTAAACAAGTGTCTGGCTGATTGACTACTCAATCTTCTAACCTACTCCTCTTTCTAACAAGAAGAAAACATAAAAAGCATCTACCTGTGCTAAAACAAGAAACACATAAAAGCACATCGGGTGAAATACAACTAGTAATACATGATCAGATAAACAGATCCTCCTTTGCATCCCCTGTTATTCACATCTTTATTTCGACCGCTTACCGCATAGGTGGGAAGTGAGCCTGATGAAGGTAGAGACACAGACTCCCCACCGGCGACCGCCATACGACGACTTGTTGCGTGCGGGGATAGCTAATTCACTTGTACTCTGACCACTAGGGGTTGTTGATCGCGAGAAACAAAGGCGACCACAGAACTACGGCAATAAGAACCTCTTCAGGAAACAGGTACATTCCGATACTTCCTCGTATGCTGCTATTTTACAGACGGTCAACCCTAGGTACGTATCCTACAACAAAAGCAACGAGGACAAGCTCAGTACATACACTTTCCGATACCATTCGCAGACTCTGGAGACCTTCACAGCTTGGCCGCTGCCTTGCCCTGCTCTTCCACCTTCGCAATTTCGTCCGGGTTCTCGTAAGCCCACGCGAAGTTAGCAATGCCGGGGTGATTGAACCATTTCGCAGTCTGCGATTTCTCCGTGGCCCCATCCTGGGCTATTGTGTCGTCGTCCAACCACGGAACGATGATGCCAACCTCCTCAGGATAAGCGTCCATGTGCTGCGTGTAGATGTCATAAATGAACAATGGGATGGAAAGTGGCGGGATAGGACGGGAGCCAGTGAAGTACTGGCTTGGTATGGGTTTGTATATCGCGCCTGAAGAACTCGCTGCGATGGAAGCAGCGCCGACGACGGGCATTATGGGAAGGAATGCGAGAAAGTTGTACAGGGTAGGGATGTTGCTCAGGTTCTGCTCTAGGGAAAGGAGCGGAAGGTAACACCAAAACTGAGGTACGGCGTCGATCAGGTTGACCAAGTTGAGGTTCCATCCTTTGTAACAACTCCTGCTGTCCCACTTGTGTGCTGGGAATGTGTTTGCGAAGTCTTCAGCAAACGCCACGTTTCCAGGACTGGAACCCGCGATGGGATAAGTCAGAGTGATGTCAGCGGGGATGACCTTGGCGGAGACGAGGGCACGAGCAATGACGGGGGTAAGGGCACCGCCGAGACTATGACCAGTGACAATAATTCTGTGCGAGGTAGACTGGCTTAGGTTTCTCATGAACTCGAGGAGCGACAAGCCGGAGGATTCGGCATTTGCTGGTGCTGGGGTGGTGAATATTGTTTGCACCGCTCCCAGCGTTCCAGTGGAGACGTATGGCCTCTGCGGATTCATTGCAACCGTGAGGGAACTCTCGCCTATGGGTGATGTCTCGATTCCGTCATTCACCCAGCCCCTGAAGTCAGAGACAGCTTGCGCTGCAAGGGTCTCTTTGATCCACACGTACGTGGAGGTCGCCGGAGTGCCCGCAACAACGATGACGTAGGTGGGATGTACAGACCCGTCCTCGAATTTGAGGCGAGGATGATAGGCGACATACCACGAGTTGTCGGGTCCACTATGAGCATCATTTGGCTCGTACTTCCATACGACTGGCCCCCATACGAGTTTCCAATCGTCACCGACATATGGCCTAACAGCATAATGCCACGCGTCGTGGAGTACCTTTTGAAGGTTTGACGCGGTTCCATTGTATTGATTGATCTTGTTGATGCTGAGAGACATCGAGGCAATTTGTTGGAAGATGCCGAGAGTCATGTCGGAAGTTGTATAGGCTTGATGGGGAGGGTGTCAGGACAACAAAGCTTGGGTAGAGGGTAGTGCGTACCGTCGAGTTGCAGAGGGAATCTCTGCAGTTGGCTGGCGGAGGTGGGGCTCCTAAATACTTGTCCATCGAGCTATTTCTATTCTTGCTCGATTCTTGCTTTGCTCGGTTCGTGCTCGCTCTTCGCTCGCTCCAGACCGAATTTAGTGTAGTCAGTCGGATCAAAAGGTGATTGCGACAAAGAATCCAATATATGTAATGGAATAAAGAGCGATATCTAACTTACCCACGGAGCTTAAAAACCGGGAGTCGAAGCGATGGGGGAAAGGCACCTGAAGTCGGGAGTTGATCGATTTTCGCCCGAGAATTCGCATTGCTGCTACGGCGGCGTTGTCGAGGAAAGATGCGAAGAAAGCGATGGGAATCGTCAAAGCGAGCATTACTAGAATCTCGCTAGATAAGATCGGTGTGAATGGACACTTCCTGGTGCCTCCAATTTATGTCATACCCACAGCTCGCCCTACTGTGCCCGCGGGTATTCAGTTGCATTTGTCCTAGTATCTCTTGCGATATGAGTTTCCTGGGAAATATAAACCAGAGTTGCAACAAGCAGGAAACCTTTACATATAGTTGTGCTTGTTCGCTCACAGAAGCGGACCGAGCGGCCTATGGTACATGAGTGGATGGATGTATCGTTGATCCGGGGCCAACTTCTCAACATGGTGGAGCTCCTCCAAACTACTTGGCAGAAACACGGTGATGCGGCAACGCCGAGTACGTACGAGGGAAAATACAGGAGTGCCGTACTCTAGGAGCGTCAAACTGGTCCACCTCGCTGAAGAAGTCGTAGAGCATCGTACCTGCGCACTAAATTGCCACTAATGCTGGGGTGGCGCCAGCGAGCAGCAAATGCAGCGTGTCAAACTGCCGTTTCTTGTTGCGATATTATGGCACGCCTGGCATAATAGAGTCTGAGTCATGATGGCGGGGAGGTTTGAGATCTGGATGTTAACCCCGTCTAGTGCAGTTGAGGATTAGGCTGCCAGAATTTCCCCAGAAATCGAAACGTGGGCAATGTTGACCATATTACTTAGCTTACAATTACTACTAAGCGGAATCTGTAAAACTCATTGGATTTGGAGTCGGTCTTGTAATATCATCGAGCCAGGGCATTGAAGACAGGACCTCGGGTATTGCAAATAGTGCTATGGGCAGAATTGTTTCGAGGTAAAGTCTGCTGGCGAAATGCTTCAGTCCAAGTCGGAAATGCGCGTACATATTAGCAAGTTCTCGCCTTGCCTTCAACCAGCCGGCTCACCTCCGCCGTGCATGACCAATCTGCCATGCGAGTACACTCGACAACTAGAGAGCGCCCACCTCAAGGCTCAGACAGTGTTTTCCTCTCTTTCCACATGTACAAGGAGTGCCAGCTGTTGGAAATATAGCATACCGTCGTACATTACCGTACCAGTTATCATTTCAAGACTATTACTAATACACACCGTACTTAGCGCTACCGCTTTCGTCCACCCTTTTCCCTCCAGTCTCGTTACACGGACTGGAGGTATGTTCTATTTCACACATTCGTTATACTCTTTACTGACTACTTATAGTATTCATTCGTTTACTCTCAATACCAACAACATCAGCAACGTAGGTCGAATGAGAGACGATGTACGATGAATTGTCGGGTCCAGTGGTATGCGCCTCAATATGGCGACTGGCTCCCATGTATGTTGACATTCAACCACGCGGAAACGCACGAAAAGATCAGCATGGGTTGAATCGTCGACCCGGACGTCGGTTGGAGGGTTTCGCATTCAAAGGCAGCATTTTCCGAGCAACAGCGGGATGGGTTGTCCGCCCCGGTCCGGCCCGCGGTGGGTTCAAGTTCCCAGTTCTGGTCTCTACCCAATAGATCGCTATCGGTACGCTCGGGTCGTTATCATGCATCATACATGATCAGTTAACCAGATCCTCCTTTGCATCCCCTATGATGCGCGTCTTTATTTCGACAGCTTACCGCATAGGTGGGAAGTGAGCTTGACGAAGTTAGAGATGCAGACTCCCCACCGCCATACGACAACTTGTTGCGTGCGGGGGTAGCTAATTCACTTGTACTCTGACCACTAGGCGTTGTCGAGCGCGAGAAATATATTCGGAAGTTACACGCCTGGTTTTCATGGCGCGGGGCAACAGCGCCATCATTTGATAATGCCCTTCAAAGTAAGTCATCTTGACCAAGCTCACTAGTCTGACCTTCTGAAAGCGACCACAGGACTACAGCAATAAGAACCTCGTCAGGAAACAGGTACATTCCGATACACCAACTTCCTCGTACGCTGCTATTTTACAGACGGTCAACTTTAGGTACGTATCCTACAACAAAAGCAACGAGGACAAGCCCAGTATATAAACTTTCCGATACCATTTGCAGAGGAGAACTTCACAGCTTGGCTGCTGCCTTGCCCTGCTCTTCCCCCTTCGCAACTTCGTCCGGGTTCTCGTAAGCCCACGCGAAGTTAGCAATGCCAGTGTAATTAAGCCATTTCCCAACCTGCGATTTCTCCGTGGCCCCATCCTGGGCTACTGTGTCCTCGTCCAACCACGGAACGGTGATGCCAACCTCCTTAGGATAAGCGTCCACGTGCTGTTTGTAGATGATATAAATGAACGACAGGGGAAAAATCGGCGGGATAGGACGGGAGCCAGTGAAGTACTGGCTTGGGATGGGTTTGTATATCGCGCCTGAGGAACTCGCCGCAATGGAAGCAGCGCCGACGACGGGTACTATAGGGAGGAATGCGAGAAAGTTGTAGAGGGTAGGGATGTTGCTCAAGTTCTGCTTTAGGGAAAGGAGCGGAAGGTAACACCAAAAGTGAGGTACCGGGTCAATCTGATTGACCAGGTTGAGGTTCCATCCTTTGTAACTACTCCTGCTGTCCGACTTGCGGACCGGGAATGTGTTCACGAAGTCCTCAGCAAACGCCACGTTTCCAGGACTGGAACCCGCGATGGGGTAAGTCAGAGTGATATTAGCGGGGATGACCCCGGCTGAGACGAGGGCATGGGCAATGACGGGGGTAAGGGCACCGCCCAGACTATAACCAGTGACAATAATTCTGTGCGAGGTAGATTGGTTTAGGTCTCTCATGAACTCGAGGAGCGACAAGCCGGTGGATTCGGCATTTGCTGGTGCACGGGTGGTGAGTATTGTTTGCACCGCTCCCAGCGTTCCAGTGGAGACGTATGGCCTCTGCGGATTCATTGCAACCGTGAGGGAACTCTCGCCTATGGGTGATGTCTCGATTCCGTCATTCACCCAGCCCCTGAAGTCAGAGACAACGTGGGCTGCAAGGGTCTGTTTAAACCACACATACGTGGAGGTCGCCGGAGTGCCCGCAACAGCAATGACGTAGGTGGGATGTACAGAGCCGTCCTCGAACTTGAGGCTCGGATGATAGGCGACATACCACGAGTTGTCGGGTCCACTTTTAGCATCATCTGGCTTGTGCTTCCATACGACTGGCCCCCATACGAGTTTCCAATCTTCGCCGACATACGGTCCGACAGCAGAATTCCACCCGTCGTGGAGTACCTTTTGAAGGTTAGACTCGGTTCCATTGTAATGATTAATCTTGTTGACACTGAGAGACAAAGTGGCAATCTGTTGGAAGACGTCGAGGGTCATGTCGGAGGTTGTATACGCTTGATAGGTAAAGTGTCAGGACAACAAAACTCGGGTAGACTGTAGTAGGGGAGGCGTACTGTCGAATTGCAGAGGGAATCTCTGCGGTTGGCTGGCGGAGATAGGGCTCTTAAATACTTATCCATCGAGCTATTTCCGTTCTTGTTTGGTCCTTGCTCTGTTCGTGCTCGTTCCTCGCTCGCTTTGAATTGAGGGCGGTGTGGGCATAAAGAAGTTAATCAGTCGTATCGGAAGGCGGATTGCGACAAAGAAAATATGTAATAGAATAAATAATGATATCTAACCTACCCACGGTGTTTCAAAACCGGGAGTCAAGACTTGAGAGATGGGGAAAAGGCACCTGAAGAGTCGGGAGATGATGATCGACTTTCGCCAGAGAATTCGCAATGCTGCTACGGCGGCGTTGTCGAAGAAATATGCGAAGAAAGCGATGGGAATCGTCAAAGCGAGCATTACTAGAATCTCGCTAGATAAAATCGGTGTGTATGTGCTGGTGCTTCCAATTTATGTCATACCCCAGCCTCGCCCCACTGGCACTGTGCCCGCGGGTATTCGGTTGCATTTGTCCTATCCTGTGCGATATGAATTTCCTGGGCAACTACATATACTAAACCAGAGTTAAAAGTTGTAACAAGCAAGAAACCTTTACATATAGTTGTGCTTGTTCACTCACATAACGAACCGAGCTGCCTGTAGTACACGAGTGGACGGACGTATCGTTGATCCGGGAGTGGTGCCAGCGAGTAGCAAATGCACCATGTAAACTGCCGTTTCTGTTGCGATATTATGGCACGCCTGGCGTAATAGGCCCCGGCGGGCCTAGAGTCTGAGTCATGATGGTGGGGTTTTGAGTTCTGAATGTTAATCCCGTTTAGTGCAGTTGAGGATTAGGTTACCAGAAATCGAAGCGTGGGCAATCTCACATGACCATATCACTCAGCTCACCCTTACTACCAAGCGGATTCATTGGAGCTGGAGTCGGTTGTAATATCATCGAGCCAGGGCATTGAAGACAGGACCTCGAGTACTGCCACAAATAATGCTATGTGCAGAATGGTTTTGAGGCCATGTCTGCGGGCGAAATGCTTCATTCAGTCCAAGTCGGAGATGCGCGTACTACGATCACGGATCTTGATACTAAGCGGGATCTCGTCCTGCTAGGCTACGGTTCGTTCGTTATATGTAGAGCAATGGACGACAAAGACAACGGATCAAGCCAAGAAACAAGATCTTTGGGCGATACTGTAGCCCACTTAGGGAGCTGTAACAAGGATTACTGTGGGGTGAGGTTCGCCGTACTCGGGAAGGCTTGTTATCTACTGTTTCTGCCATTTGGCTATTGCCAACCACCGCCAGCGCAATCCACTCCATACATTTCCGTCGCTTTCTCGCGATCTCTGGTTGTCCACCCTTTGCTACTATCTCGCCTCGCCTTCAACCGGCTCACCTCCCCCGCGCATGACCAATCTCTGCCACGCAAGTTCACTCGACAACTAGAGAACGCCCACCTCAGGACTCAGACAGTGTTTTCTTCTCGTTCCATGTACAAGGAGTGCCAGCAACATCAGCAACGTAGGTCGAATGAGAGACAATGTACAGTGAGTTGCCGGGTCCAGTGCTACATTTGTGCCTCAATACGGCGACATGAAAGTTGACACTCAAACTGTACGGAAGCACATGAGAAAGTCAGTCCGAGTTAAATCGTTCTAGTGAATCGTCGACCGGGTTGTCCGGCCCAGTCCGGCCCGCATACGCTCAGGTTGTTATCATGCACAATACATGATCAGAATCGTTCTGCATCCTCTACGATGCGCGTCTCTACTTCGACCGCAGCAGAAAGTAAGCCTGATGAAGGTAGCTGATTAACTTGTACTCTGACCACTCAGGCTGAGGGTTACAATAATGTCGATTGCGAGAAACATATTCAGAAGTTGCACGCCTGCCAGTGTTTACATGGACGGGGCACTTCCAGCGCCATTGACAGATCACGCAAATTGGTTACATTTATCTGTGCGTTGCAAACTAGGTTATCTAGACCAAACGCAGTCTGATCCTCTGAAAGCAACCACAAGACTAGACGGACATATACTCCAAATTTTGATAGTAGTATTACACAGTCGATTTACTCGAGGTGTATATCGTACAATATATGCAAAGAGGACAAGCGTACCATACATACACGCTCCGGTATCATTCGCAGAGAGAGCCTTCACAACTTGGCTGCCTTGCCCTGGTCCTTGTTGGCTGCTTCGACTTGCTCTGCCCCCTTCCTAACATCGTCTGGGTTCTCGTAAGCCCACGCGAAATTAGCAATGCCAGGGTAATTGAACCATTTCGCAACTTGCGATTTCTCCGTGGCCCCATCCTGGGCTACTGCGCTCTCGTTCGGCCACGGAATGGTAATGCCAACCTTTTCAGGATAAGCGTCCATGTGCTGCTTGTAGACGGTACTAATGAACGATAGGATAAACATCGGCGGGATAAGCGGACGGGAGCCAGTGAAGTACTGGCCCGGGATGGGTTTATATAATGCGCCTGAAGAACTCGCCGCCAAGGAAGCAGCGCCGACGACGGGCAATATTGGAAGGAACCCGAAAAAGTGGTACAGGGTAGGGATGTTGCTCAAGTTCTGCTTCAGGGAAATGAGCGGAAGGTAACACCAAAAGTGAGGTACGGGGTCGATCTGGTTGACCAGGTTGAGGTTCCATCCTTTGTAACTACTCCTGTTGTCCGACTTGTTGGCTGGGAATGTGTTCGCGAATTCGTCGGCAAACGCCGCGTTTCCAGGACTGGGACCCGCGATGGGGTAGGTCCGAGTGATTTTAGCGGGGATGACCTCGGCTGAGACGAGGGCATGGGCAATGACGGGGGTAAGGGCACCGCCGAGACTATGACCAGTGACAATAATTCTGTGCGAGGTAGACTGATTTAGGTCTCTCATGAACTCGAGGAGCGACAAGCCGGTGGATTCGGCATTTGCTGGTGCACGGGTGATGAGTATTGTTCGCACCGCTTCCAGCGTTCCCGTGGAGACGTATGGCTTATGCGGATGCATTGTAACCGTGAAGGGATTCTCGCGTGCGGGTGATGTCTCAAGTCCGTCGTTGACCCAGCCCCTGAAGTCGGAGACAGCGTGCGCTGCAAGGGTCTGTTTAAACCACACATACGTGGAGGTCTCCGGAGTGCCCGCAACAGCAATGACGTAGGTGGGATGTACAGAGCCGTCCTCGAATTTGAGGCTCGGATGATAGGCGACGTACCACGAGTTGTCAGGTCCACTTTTAGCATCATCTGGCTTGTGCTTCCATACGACTGGCCCCCATACGAGTTTCCAATCTTCGCCGATATACGGCCCAACAGCAGAATTCCACCCGTCGTGGAGTACCTTTTGAAGGTTTGCCGCCTTTCCATTGTAATGATTAATTTTGTTGATGCTGAGAGACATCGCGGCAATTTGTTGGAAGACGTCGAGGGTCATGTTGGAAGTTGTATACGCTTGATAGGTAAAGTGTCAGAACAATAAACGCTCGAGTAGAGCGTAATAGGGGAGGCGTACCGTTAAGTTGCAGAGGGAATCTCTGCAGTTGGCTGGCGGAGATAGGGCTCTTAAATACTTATCCATCGAGCCATTTCTGTTCTTGTTCTGTTCTTGCTCTCTTCGTGCTCAGTTCGTGCTCGTTCCTTGCTCGCTTCAGACCGAATTTAATGTAGGCATAAAGGAGCTACATAGTCAGTCGGATCAGAAGGTGGCTGCGGCAAATAATTCAATTTATGTAATAGGATGAAGAACGGTATCTAACTTACCCACGGGACTTCAAACTCGGGAGTCGAGCCATAGGGAAAAGGCACCTAAAGTCAGCAAATGATCGACTCTCTTGCTGCCACGGCGGTGATGTTGAAGAAATATAGAAAGCTTGGGAATCGTCAAAGCAAGCATTACTAGAATCTCGGGAGGAGATAAATGATGCGAATGGCGAACCTCGGACACTTACTGATGCTTCCGATTTTTGTCATATCTATACCTTGCCCTACCGTACCTGCAAATACACAGTTTCATTCGTCCTATCCCTCGCGATGTGAGTGTCCTGAAAAGTATAGCCATTGGGTCGAACAGGATTATGGCAAGCAGGATATCCATATTTGTAGTTATGCTTGTTCACTCACATAAGCGAACCGAGCAGCCTGTCGTACAAGAGTGGACGGTCGTATCGTTGATCCGGGGCCAAGTACGATTCAGAGGGAAAGTACAGGAGTGCCGTATCGTTACAGTAGAAATGTCCTCTAGAAGAGTCAGACTGGTCCAACTTGCTGATGAAGTCATAGAGCATCGTACTGCGGATGCGGCATCCTCTGGTGCTGGTGGTCCCAGTGAACAGCGAACGCACCGTGTTACAGCGGCATGCGAAACTGATGGCAATTGAGGAAATGCAGAGTTCCGTGCGGCCAAAGATGAACGGTAGGGCTAGCGCAGTGATCGTGCTCGGAACGGGTGATGTCGTGAAGAGCGATGAGAACCAAAGGGGCATTTTGCAAGCAGTTCCACCACCGCGCCCATAGACAGCACCCGGCGTGGTTTTAGGCCCGCGCTTAAAAGCAAACAAATGTTGTTCAAAACTCGAAGCTGCTTGATGTCAAGATCACCAAATTTGTCCAGCATTAATGTTAGCATTAATGTGAAGATATTTAAATTTAAAACTGATCTGCCAATCGCGAGCGAGACAGAAAGGAACCAATACTTTGTGCGAGTTTTAATGTTACTTGAAGTTCATTCTTGCTTATATTGTGTCTTGTACGAAATTGAAGTTTTGACGACGCCATAGTCTACAGGTGTAACACCATATCGCGATTACCGTCGCAGTCCTGAGATACATGTGATGATGACAACGACGGATTTTTTGCACTGCAATCAATGACGAAGGTACATGTATGTTCTACAACAGTTTTTTAACATGATCGATCTTGAGAAACGAAATAAATAAATCTCTGGCTCGGACTCCATGTCGGTTGGACATCATATCGCATCACCACAGACAACCCACGACTCAGGGGATAGCGATATTGTTCAGCAGTCCCTTTTTGATCTCCAACGGCGGCCCTGACGTTGAAAAGTGGTTAATCATCGAGGCCGTGGAATGAAGAATGGACGACTGCACTCCACACGAAAACATTCTTGAAGACGAATCCAACATCTTCACCGCATCCTGCAATGCACCGTCCAGCTCGCTCAGCCAAGCCCACTCCCAGTTCTTCGACATTGTCTCCCCGAACTTCGTGAGGGGGATGTTTCCCGCTTGCCCCACAGACATCTGCCCGTTCATTCTCGCACGCAAGGCGACGTCGCTCGAGAATGGTCGCCTCAACTTGTCATATACGTCCAGTGCATGAGGTATTGTCTCTAATCTGGTCGATGGGTGTCCAAGTACCGTGGCGAGAAGGTAGGCGTCCTGGGTTCTTTTTCAGTCCCGAGTGGCTACAGACGTTGGTGATCGCATACCTCGATACTTTGACCAGCACCTGACCCCTGGAAGGGCATCATAGCATGGGCTGCATCGCCAATCAACGCGACCCGACCATGGTAGTGTGAAGGTAGCTGTTTTACGGTATGAACGGCCCACAGTGTTCCTTTTTCGATACACTGTTGTTTATGAGATATCATCAATGGGGAATGATCGGATCACAATATGGCGTATTTTACCTGAAGAATCGGCCTCGTTTCTTTCTCGAACCTCTCAAATGGTTTGCAGATTTCGTCCTTGGATAACTCGCGAACCCATGGTCCTTCAAAACCTCTTCTCCTCGATGTGTCCGCTTGGTAACAGGTACGGACAAGATCTTCAGATAAAGTAAACCCAGCGAAGTTGACATATTTCCCTTTCGAGATTGGGTACACGAGGAAGAACTGTAAACGTGTTTCAGAACCATGGCTGTTCACACAGCCTGATACGCACGGCGTCCTTGCCCGAGTACTGTGCCACGGCCGTCAGTTGACACCTGTCAAAGTGAGAAGTCCGACTTACTACTGTGGGTTCTCGGAGTGCTCGATGATTCGGTGCACAAGTACGCAGTTTCTCTGCATCGATTAATGTGCGGTAAGCGATTACTCCACTCCATACAGGATCTACACAGGACAATGCAAATGTTGCTGCTTGTCCGCTCATGGTTTGAGCAATTTCTCGCATCATGCATCCCCGGATGGCTGATTTGACACCGTCGGCACCCACTAGCAGATCGCACGATGACGACGATCCGTCTGCAAAGGTCAATGTTATTGGAGATTTCAGTGGAGCCGCTGGTTGAGAGTATGAGACCAGTTTCTTGGATGTGTGCGTCTTGCACGATGGGGAAAGGTATGACAACAGAATTCCATGGATGTCTGCACGATGAAATCTCATCAAGTCGCCTGGTGGAAACTATCAACCAGGCATGATGAAATCAAATTTGCTTCAAGCTACCCTTGGTCATCAATTGAAACAACTCGACGCCCTCGGATTGGTCGCTCTTGCGATACCTAATCGTTGGGACTAGACGCTCGTGAGGCACGAAACGGCGAGTCTACCCGATGGACCTACTGTAATCTTCCGTCCACTCGAAATCTGTCGCCGCATTTATGAGCGCGCGGTCCATACCCGAGCCCAATTTCCGCAAGACCTTGAAGCACATGATATCATCAGGGTGCGATCAACCTACCAGCGTCGAGGGAAAACGAGCACCTTGAAGGCTCGTGGCCAAATCCCGACACCAGCACCAACCTCGGTGAATTGCCTGGCGGCTTCGAATATCTCGACCTCGATATCTGGATATCTAGACAAAGCAACAGCGAGCGTCAAGCCACCGATGCCCCCTCCGCTTTCGGTGTGCATGAAACAAGCGGTCAGTCTGAGGGTAAACCGTGCATAACGTCGACCTCCATACCACATTGCAACTTTGAATTTCTGGCCAGGCATGTGAAGTCAACGTTGTTGCACTGCGGGAACGGTGAAGTGCGAGCTTTTATATTCATACGACATGGTTGGGAAGGCCGTTCAGTGGAACTATCAAACAGGATCGGGTCACCGTTCGTATGTCCTAATTTTAGGAAGGAAGACATGAGTCGTCACGTCCGATGGAACCGCGGGGGCCCAAGACGTCCACGGTAGAACAGCCCGACGCAATCGCGCAATGCGTGTATTCTGGCAGGAGCCCCGTAGTCACGTGAATGGTAAATGAAACGTCATTCACTGGTTCGACCCTGACGTGTATGAACTCGGACCTGAACAAGGTGAGCTCACTGTAGCCCTATGATCAAGATACAGTGAACGAACTGAGATTCTTATCAAAGCTAGCGAATGTAACAGGATAGTGCCACGATATTTATTATTTCCGAATCCGAACATTCGCGAGGCACACGGACAAGAACCGGTTACCAAAAAAGGACGCAGCAATAATCAATGATCGATGCACGCCTCGAGTCAAGCCTCATTTCGACCTCAGCCTGCAAGCTAACGCGATTAGACAGGTTTGAAGCTTCCATACCAAAGTAAGCACAACCATTATCTCTGCGACGGTCGGTTCGTCAGGTCAATGCTGCGGACAGCAAGTTGAGTTGGCAACGAGGATTCGCCCCTTGAAAGTTATCTTGGAACGAATCGATCAAGGATGGGACAGACATATGTCATAGGTCATTACTGGACATGGTGTACGTCGAGAAGGATAACGACTGAGAAAACCCCGTAGAGCACATGGAAGAGGACGAAGCCACCCCCAGCTCCCTTCCTCCATGGGTGGAGCTCGAGTATACCGCAAGTTCTTTCTTCCATACCAATTATGTGACACTGATACGCTTTGGTAGCATATGAAGATACTGGCCGGCACATCCGCCCGTGTTCTCTTCATGCATCTCTCACAAAGATCTTGCGCCTCCTTGCAGGAGAAATTGGCCTCCTTCAGTGGGCCAGCTGCACGTTCTCGAGTGTACACGCAATCCATCCTAGAACTCCTAAAAAATCAAGACGTTCCCTTGTCCAAAGTATGCTTGCTCGATCCCAAAGCTGAACGCAAACTCGAGCCCGAGGATGGTCTGGAATTCGAATGGTTCTTGTTCGGGGCAAGACACTTTGTTATCTTTCTCGTTCTTCTCTTCCGACTAACTCCGGTCTCAGGGAATTCTAGGTATATATCTCGCTTCATACTTATATAACGCGACTTGTTCTCACCCAGGGAATCCATCAGGCGATGATCCCCCTCGAGATCGCACATCGCAACTCCGTCACCTGGGATTTCCGACGCGCCACCTTGGCCCCGTGCAGATGACCACGGATACGGCACTGGGTGTTACGAAACGAGTCGTCCATGACAAGAGTGAGTATCGCGCGCACTCATGGATGTCCTTTCGAAGCCTGATGCGCAACATTCTCCGTTTTCTGGGGGAAAAAAAGTCCCGCTTGATGAGATACCGTATGTAGTACGTCCTTCCCCTCCTCCCATTCGCAACCTCCAAACACAGACGCACCCGATCACAACCTTGTTTTTTGCAGGAGTTCCCAATCATAAAATTTAACGCCAAGGAGAGCGTCGAGATGCCTTTCAGTGAGTTTCGATTCAGTCAACCTTGAACCGACTTTTGGTTGCGTTCTCAACGTGCACGCGCTTCAGAGTACATCGCTGACCGTCCTGGCGGGGAACCGCTTCTCCCACCCGGAATGAAAGCGTTGTTGTACGAAGACTTGAACAAGGGCTTCGATTTTTGATGAGATCGGGATCAGGAGTCAAGGCGCATCTGACATGACGCATTTTTACTACAGAACGCTCGTCGTTCCAAGGAGTCATGCCCATGTGCTCTAGTTCGCGACCTTTGGGCGTCCCAGGAGCCCGACGTTAAGAGTTACCGTAGTTGGCCCCCCTCGTCTTCACAAGCGCAACGTCCTTTGCACGACGATCGCGATTAGAAAAATAATGCTTGATGGCATCTAAACATAAGATACAGCGATTGGATATTACAATGGTAGCATCTCCATACGTGATAAATACGATGGTATATGAACGAGTAGAGTCCCCTGATAGATGTCACCACAAACAAAATAAAAAGGAAAAAGAAAAAAAAAACATTACAACCAGCCGATCGTCCGATCACAATGATCACGAGCTCATCGCATCCATAGACGTATGGACGTCACTCGATTGTGCTGATGATGGAAAGAGTGGTGATGATGATGATGATGATGATGAAAGCCAACATGAGCACGACGGGCGATGGATGTTTGTCACGAGCGCTGCCCAGCCACAGCCTGCTGCTGCCGTTCAAGTCTCTCCAGCGCTTGTGGATCCCAAGGCGGTGGATATCTTGCATCGACCAGATTCTGATCCGCGAGTGCATCCTTCATTCGATCCCTATCGTTCATGCCCATCCGGGTTCGACATCGAACAAGGCGAAGCTTCGTCCTCGTTATCCCTATGATATAAACAAACGTAGAGTAAGTGACGTCATGCGTGCATGTGTACAACACGGGAGAAACGAAAGGGAAACTCACACGTTGCTATCGTGTTTCGGTCCTCCTCCATGAATGGGTTGTCCTGTTGCAGATCGTCTTGCAGGGTGTAGAGACACCACAAAGACTCTTCGTACAATTTCTCGCATTCATCTGGACTCGCTGCCTGATCCAAGAGCTCTTTCCGAGCAGCCGTTCGACTCTGCAATAACCACAACATTAATAACGATACCGACAAGAAGGCGAGTTACTAACGAGCATCAGCGCCCGATCGTAAACCAACTGATCAAGGTATATCTTAGGGCCATCATATTGCATTGG
The DNA here is from genome assembly GCA_038090035.1 of Xerocomus nothofagi. Lineage (NCBI taxonomy): Eukaryota > Fungi > Basidiomycota > Agaricomycetes > Boletales > Boletaceae > Xerocomus > Xerocomus nothofagi. The sequence continues at coordinate 103,145 of JBBPLY010000032.1, read as the reverse complement.
CAACCACGTCTTCACGAGCGCTGCGCGGTCATTACACTTGATGAACTGCTCTTTAAACCATCCAAGTGCTGGATAGAGGTGTCAACATCGTACTCGACGAAAGAAACAAGCACAAAGCGCTCACCATCGTCAAAGCCCGTACTGACCACAAAGTCCCCATCGGGATATCGCATGCGCAAATGTTCTTGGTAATTTCGTAGCTTATCGATTCCCCTCTGCGAGAATGACATCAAGAGCATGTACACCGCAACACACGTCACAGCAGTGAATTCCGCTTCTTGATCTGCATTCCGTCGTCGTTCGGCATGCTTTTCAGCTTCACCTTCTCGACGTGCAAACTTGGCGGGATCAGGAAGGGGCTCTGTGCAAAGACCACGTGCTTCAGTCAGGAGATAAACCCCGAAAGCAAAACGAGTGCTAACTCTGTGGAACTGCCTTCACAGTCTCGTACATCTCATCTGCCCAATGCGTCAACACGTCTGTCTTTTGTGCCAATTCCTCCAATGTGGCGAGTAGTTCGTCCTCCATGGGATCACGAGCCAAGACGACGCCATTCGTGTCCACAACCCCTTCGTTCGTGGGCGATCTTAGTATGATTTGTGGTCGGCGTGGGGACGGTGGTGCACGATAATGACCAGAACCGGGGGATATGGGTGATTTGGGAGTTGATACTCCAAATAGTTTACGAGATGCAAGTGACAGCGCACGACTGAGCGCATTGGATGCTACACGGGTAGGCGAGGAGGAAAGAGGGGGTGCAAGCGGGTGTGGTGGGGGAGGAAACGTAGTGTTGTGAGTCGTGGGGATCGGCGCGGTTAAAGGGGAATCCGGGCGCGGAGAGTGTGATATATCGTCCGAAGGATACGTTTCATCCGCAAGGGGAGATCCAGCAATCCGATGTTCCCGAGGTGTCCTGCGACGAGCTGTGCTGAGTTCTGTAGATCCTTTAGTGAGAGATCTGCATTAATCGCCGGCAACGGGAAGTAAACTCACCATCAACAGCGCGATTAAACTCGAGCGCGCGCACATCGCCGACAAGTACGTATTCCTTGCGGATAATTCCATCCTCTTCCGATTCACCGGGGATGATCGACCCTTCAGTAGATAGGGGGTTACGCGCAAGTCGACCTCTGTCGGGCTCAACGACCGGGTCAGGTTCCGCGTCAACTCGAACTTGAAAGGGTTCAAGCAGGTTTGGGGATGCCTTGCCACGCGACGAGGTTGGGCTGTCCGCAGTAGACCAACGTTAGCATGTGGTATACTAGGCTACCTTGATATATTACCTTGGAGAAGTTGGGCCAGGAATGGCCACTGGGGCAGTACCCTCCGATATCATCTCTCTTCTCCGAAAATGAAACTTGCTGGGAGGGATCATCGCTTTGGGGTCGAGTACCTCTGGGGGAATCACCTTGTGGTGCTCTGGAACCCTACCAATGGGTGAATCTTCCTCTTCCTCGTTATGCACGCTGGGAACGGTGGCGATACCGGTCGTGCGCAGTGGAGGTTGAGGAGCTGGGCGAGGAAACTTGGATTTCGCGAGGGCTTCGCTTTTGAAGAATTCTTCAAAGGTAGCACGTTCCACCGGTCGACGTCTCAAAAGGGCACGAACAAGCTCTTTGATATCAGAAGGTACAGTCTGCGTTTCTTCCTGTTTTGTCGAGGATGTGGAGGTGGGGTGATTTGAAACTGCACGCGGAGGGTCCTCATCGGGAAATTTGACACCTTTAGAGTGCTCGATCTTCTTCAGGAGCTCGACGTGATTCTGCGCACGAAATGGTGGTTTCCCTACGCACATCTCGTATAATACAGCACCGACACTCCAGAGATCTGCTTTTGCATCGTACTTTTCGTATCTCAGAATCTCGGGCGCCATGTACAACCTAATTCAATAGTTAGCTTTGCACCAGTTCTCGACTCAAGCACGAACTTACGGTGAACCACAGAGAGTCTCTGCCAGCATTGCGTTGGGAAGCGAGCGTGCGAACCCAAAATCGGCAACCTTCAAGATTGGTACACCGATAGGATGCCCTTTTGCCAGTTCCTCCGGGGGAGCTGGGGTCAGGAGCAAATTCTATTTTCAATGAGTCTTGGTGCCCAAGAAGAAGAAAACGAAAGAAGGTCTACCTGGGGCTTGATGTCTCGATGGATGAGGTTTCTAGTCCGCAGGAACTTGAGTGCTCGAGCTGTTCAAAGTAGCATTACTCACGTGGGTGGAATGACGAGAGAAGAAGACACACCTAGCTGACGCAGAAAGCTGCGGACGACGATTTCGTCAAGGCCGCCCGATCTTGGATGAGGGTAGTACTGGAAGGCAGCTCCGGGAGCTGGGACGTATTCGAGACCCTCAACGCGACCCCGCTTCTTGATATAGTTGGTGAGGTCGCCGCCCGCGCAATATTCCATAATGAGGAATATATTCCGTTCTGCACGCTGAGAGGAAGTGTGAGTACGAGATACGGATTCGGAACGACAAGGAGAGAGTGCCAGACGCGGCTCGATCACACCAGAACCCCACTCTTTCTGTGCACACAATAACGAATCCGCACGTGTCCAGAAGCACCCTTTTCGACGAGAATGAAATTCCACACACCACGATGTCGATAAGCTTTGTGATGTGACGATGGGACAGCGACTTTAGAATTTCGATTTCGCTTTGCAGATTGTCGAGTAGCTTGGCTGTGAGGATGTCTCTTCTGACGGATTTGATTGCGACGGTGTGATTGGTCTCCTGGTGGGCGCAAACGGAATGTGAGTCAACGAGTCAAACTGAAACGGTAAAGCCGATACACACCTCGTGGTATCCCTTGTATACAGTTGCGAAGCTTCCCTTGCCAATGTCACTCACGATCACGTATGGCCGGGCCTCGTCGTCGTCGGTCCCACGTCTGGTTGTGGACTTGTCGGGGGGCATGCTGGACGGGGGCCCTGTCGCGGGCGAGGGTTGCATGCGACGAGTAGTAGATGTTGGTAGTAGAAAGAAGAGGTGTCGGTCTGACTTGTTTGCGGCTCAGCTTGCTAATTAGCTTTGCAGGGGTCTCTCCGAGCAAGGGCCATCATATAACTTCATAACCCTTTTTTGGAAACCTGTTCCTTTCGACCACGAGAGCTGACTAATAGATAACCCCTAGAGGAAATTAATAAATACGACGGAGCGAGCGCACTAGTATTATTCTTGCAATCGTGACATTGAGAAAAAGATATCAAAAAATGTGCACTGTTAGAAGAAAGCAACCACACGACAGCAGAAAGTATGAGCCAACGTCAAAATACATCAATGATTACTCCTCTCCGAGTCGAAAAACGCAACCAGCTGTCCGACTGGGACCTTCCTTCCCGGCCCCACAAGCGGCTTATTGTCCTTGGTCTTCTCGGGCTTGAACTGCCGTCGCAAAACCAGCGGATCGACGAACCGATTGGGTTGTTGTTGGTGGTCCCCGCCAGCATTGTTGTCAGTCCGAAAGTCCGTAGACTGCGACCTGAGACGGTGTTTCGACAGAGCAGCTTGATTACTCTGCAACGACGACGCGGCGTACGTCGACTGCGCCCTCGCCCTCGGGCTCGACGCACCCTGCCCAGAGTGCCAATCATCCGTCCCCGCGAGCCTCGCCGCAGCCACTGCACGCGCAGCACCCTTTCTGCCGACCGTCTCGTCGTCGTGCTCATCGTCGTCCTCACTGCTCTCCGTCGCACCCGAGAAATAGGCAGTACCCATCAGCGCCTTCGCCCGCTCCCGTTCGTACTCGGCCTCCACTTCGGGCGGGGCAACGATCGGGCCACCTAGTGCGACCGTATAGCGTTTCCGCCCACCGGATAGCGGCGTTGGACTGACGCTACCTCGCCTGGCGCTTTGAATGCTTGGAGGTGGAAGACCACTCGGAGTAGGTGACATCATGCGTGTGGGCGGTGACGTCGGCGCAGGAAATTCGAGGGGAGAGGTCATCGGGGGGAGGCCAGAGAGAACCATGGACGACGGTCGTGAAGCCGCGGGAGGAGAGCTGGCGGGGGTATGCGTTGGGGAGATGAGGTCGCTGGGACTGGCATAATCTCCAGTAGGGTATGGAAGACGTGTGCCTGCTCTGGATGAGGCCTTTGACGACCCAGCACGGGCGAGAGGAGGGCTAGTAGACTCGCGGGCTGTGAATGAGGGCGCCCGGCGAGGTGTTGAAAGGATGCTCATAGACGGTGTGCTTATTCCACTACCCGGTGGGCTAGTGGATGATGGTGAGCTGAACGAAGACTCGTGTGTGCTCGCGATCATCGACTCAGTTGGAGGTGCTGAACGCAGCTCAGGAGACTCGTGAGCCGCGGTGTTGGTGGACAGGACAGCGGGGGACGTTGCAAAACGTGCCATTTCTCGCCCGAGCTCGCTAATGCGACCCTGGAGTTCGGTGATGTCGTCTCTGATCGTCCCGAGATCTGCATCCGGCCGGCGCACGATTTGCACTTGTTCGTTCACCTTTTCTTGTTCCTTTTCTTTGGTACGCTCGTTTTCCTTGTCGACGAGCCAGCGCTCGACATCCCCCATGCGCTCCTCGAGGGCACGCACATGGGACACAGTCCAGCGTTCGAGTTTTTCAAAGCGTTTCGCTATAACCAACAGCGTTCCTGGGAGATCCAAAGTTCCCGAGGGAGTAAATGATGCATACATGGGAGGTTGTTCACGTGCGGGGGATCCACCTGGCGACGGGCCTCGCTGGAGTGAGATTGGGGAGAGATTAATGGGTTGTGACGCCGGTGCGGGTGACAACCTAACTGGCGTCTTGTTAGGGGTAGGTGATGTGGGGGAGGAAGATGCTCGGGGAGCAGAGCCACCGGGGGGGATCTTGAGATTGATATATGCAGGGTCTGTATGCTTGCTCGAAGCAGACGTGAGTCGGTCTTTGTCCTTACCCTTCGAGTTTCCCTTTTCCTTTGAGCGTGATCTGGCTTCCTCGATCACCTGCTGTGCGGGCGTAAGAGGCTCCTTGTCCTTGGTTGGTGTGAGCCTCGATTTTGTAGCTTGCCACCAGCCTGTGGTTCCCTCCTTGGCGGACGAGACAGGCGAGGGCGGGTTGGGCAGGGTCTGAGATCTACCACGTGGGGGAGGTAATGCCTGTGGAGACCCAGAGTTCATCATGGCCAAGATACGTTCCTCCATCGTGCGCCGTTCTTCTGCTTCTCGGGTGAGTATCCGTTCAGCTTCGCGCCTACTTTGGTCGCGTTCTCGTTGCGCTTCTGCTTCCAACTCTGCATCAGACGGGAGGGCCCGGTTCCCTGGCGCGGGGCTGATCAAGGAGCCGACCCGATGCGCGAGGTTGGCCGCGAACTGGGTCACTGATGCTGGAGGAGACTGGCTACGTCCCCACGTGCGATCAGGATCGTCGTCGTCGTCGTCGTCATCATCGTCGCCAGATTGGCTGTCTTGTGATTTTCTTGGTACAACTACCTTCCGAAGAGGCGAGTGTGGCCTGCGAGGGGAGGGTGGTGGGTGTCCGTAGACGGGCTCCGGCTATACGGTGTCGGTGAGCTGAGTTGACTCATTGCGCGTGTAAAAAAGGATCACACCAGGCCTAGCGACGTTGGAGGCGGGGGTGGCAGCGATGAAGAGATGGGCCGTCGTTGCTGCACACGTTGGATCGACTCTGGAGAGGGCTTGGGAGAAGAAAGGGCGTTCAGATTGGCGATGCTCGGGGACAGTGAGGTCGTGGAGGAGGTGTTGAGGGACTGCGAGGACATCGTGTTGCACGGCGAGCGGGGGTCGTTTTTGCGCTCGCTCGCTGTGGGCGACGACGAGCACGACGTCCGCAAGGCCAGCTGGCGGCGAGATAGCCGTCCAAGTTCACGACGGGCGTGAGAATAACCTTCCTAACGTAGAATTCCCTTGATCTTGACCCCCCCTAGAAGAAATTTGGCGCGGCCAGCGCCGCCACGGCGTTGGCGGCGACGTTGCTGCGGGTCTTTTCTGACGACAGGCCTTCATTCCATGACCACGACGACGAGCAGCGACCATCCATGGATTCAAGACGCGCAGAGACGTACGTGCTCGTCTACAGTTCACCTTTCGGGGCTCATTCGTGTTAGGCTTGAGGCGCTCTCGGCCTACCTACAACATCAGAGAAAATTGCTCGCGCGAACGCAGGCCGATATCGAGAGGCTAAAAGGACTGAGGAAGGAATGTTTCGCGTCTCCAGAGCAGTTTGTGAATCGTAGCAATTTCCAGGTATCTCCCTCTCTTCGCTCGTTTCGTGCCACCTCATCGGCCACCTTTGGGACATTTGTGCAGGAGAACGTCACTTCCACTTCTCAACCGCTGTGCATCGACGAAAAGATATCCGAACTGCACGATTATCACCCCGCTCAGTCCTTCCCAACCAAGATTGACTGGGAAGTGTTCTCATCAAGTGGTCCGCGTTTACCACCAGATTCGCGGTCCGTCGTATACTCATCGTCTCTTTCCCGATTATAGATGCAACGCCCCTGCGCACCCTCGCCATTCGAACTCGAATTGATCACACCCAGCGAAGTGTCCCTTCCAATGCCCAGCGATCCCCGTTGTCTTTTCTTCAAAAATTCGTCAAGGACGCACGTAAAGTCATTCTCGACCCCATATTTGAAAACTTACCTGCCTCGGCTGACATGGTCGCATTTTCCAATTCTACGGTTACTCCTAATCACGTTAACTCGTCGTCGTCGAACGACCATAATCGTATCGCCACTCTTACTTTACCATCCTCTCTCTCTGAAGACGAAAACGAAGAACGCCAGCAGGCGCCAATTATTCAGGAGCCCATGCCTATTCTTCGCAAACGCGAACGCGAACGTGCCCGTCCAAAGATTCGAAACCCGAAGAAGCGCAAGATTAGGACAGACTTGGTTGTCGGATGCAAACTCGGAGAGGAAGGATCTAATGGTGTATTCGTCCGACGTGACGCCGAGGGTGAAAGCGTAGAAGTTGACGTGAGCATGGACACGCCGCAACCTCGCGTATCTACGCCACTGGATGACCCTCTGGACCAAATCAGCGAACCTACGGATGTTGACTGCACGGACGCGTTGATTCTCGAAGACACGGCGCAGTATATGAAGGTGCCAAATCCGCCGAGAACCCGTCAGCCTGTCGTTTCTCGGCGAGACAACGTCAACCGGCCATCCCGTACACGTAAACCATCTCTGAAACTCCAGTCCCAGTCTCTGACAGCGCTCACGGAACTCAAGAATGAGCCGTCGCCTGCCTCATTTCCCGTGATGCCATCACAAAGCCTCGGTAAGCGCTGTCGTGACATCGCGGAGATCAACGATGCGGTCCGTAAACCGAGGACAGAACCGCTGTCCGCGTCGGAGGTGAATACAGATAAGGATAAAAACAGATCTGACACCTACAAGCAAGCTTGGTCCATATCTGAGCAACATCTGCTCGAGCGGCTTTTGGAAGAGATTTCCGATGGAGAAAAGAACCGGTGGGTGTCTCCGCGAGTCACCTCCTGTCAGTTGTCTCATATATGTGGCAGGTGGGCCAAAATATCGCAGGCCATGGGGGGACGGCGAACTCCCAGACAAGTTGCGAGTCGTGTACAGAAATATTTTGAGAAGTTGAAACGTTTCGGGGTGGATGTGGACGACAAAGGGAAGGCGAAATCATAGCTGATGAGATTATACTTGCATCGGATTCTTTGAGGAGATACTAGACGATCGTATACTGAGATGGGACCAGGAACAGTCCCTCGTGAGCCTAACCCTAACCCCAAAACAGGGTGAGTTGTGAGACACGTTGTCCCCGACTTCCGTGGTCCGGCTGTCTCGTTTTCCATCGTACCAGCTCCACGCTCGAGCTCGACGTTCCAGACTTGAATAATTATGTCGACCCAACGCTTTGATCCGAACCAGGCTCAGAATCTCGTCGAGGTGTGCTCTTCGCTAGCACATTATGATGTTGCTCATGAGAACCTGGTTTGATCGTGAAGATTGAAAAACAGTGCGTGCTCGCATTCCGCTGTGGATCCCTCGAATTGTCGCGCTGATGAATCTGTGTCCGAGTCTAGATTCGCGGTCAAGGCTGTCGAACATGCGCAAGTAAGTTTGCGTGCTGCTTTTGGGGTCATGAACCCTGCATAGTTAGCTCCGACCGCCGATCCCATCTAGACATACTGGAATCTGCTGGAGAAGATTCCGCCGCGTGAGCTCAAGTTGTCAAAGTTTGTAACGCTGTCCAATACATTTACGCCTCTCAAATAACAAATTTGTTGAGCTAGGTTGGACGATGAAATTTTTGAGCACACCATTGCCACGTTTCCCGAATTTAATGCAGACGGTCATGAGAAACTCTTGAAACTTGACGAGGATTCGCTCAAAAGTGTAGAGGGGAAGAAGAAGTGGAGAGATTTCATGCATCAGTGAGTGCGCCACCTGGCAGTCGTTCCATCTTGATCTTACCAACGATCCTCCATGATAGATATGAAACTAAAGTAAAGGATTTCAACTTTGGTTCTCTTATACGTTCGGACGCGACCAAGGAGTATTCCGAGACCAACACCATTTTCGGTCGGTTCCGATCAACATCGTTATCGGTCGAGCGTTGATGCTAATTCGACGGCATGCAGTGACGCGGATGCAGTTCTATGCCATCGAGGTGGGTACTCGAGTAGATGGTTCACTAAATTCATGTCATGAATCGATGACAGATTGCTCGCAACCGACTCGGTCTCAATGACAGAGCGCACGAGATCGCCAAGGCTGATGTGGAGAAGGAACGACTAAGGAAGGAGAAGGAGGCTGCGAAAGCCGGCAAGAAGAACGGAAAACCGTAGCCCAAAGTCTATATGTGACCGAGGTGCGTCGGTAAGCATGATCAAGACGTGTAGTTGCAACTGTGTTTTCTCGCTGGGCCATTGGGCAACGTCGTCGACCGCGGAGATGATTTAGCCGTAGACAGTCGTGACGTATCACATTTTCACGTGATGTGACACGTCGTGTCAAACCGTCACACTTGCCCAAAATGCTGCTGTGTCATGGACCCCGACGACGTGATATCGATACACTCGGACCAGTCCGACGACGAACAACATGCGTCCCGCCGTGCCATATTCGAGCCCGTCGTGCGGCGCGTCGTGGACGCTCTTGGTGGCTACGAGGGCGGCATGTACCGCATGGGAGACGAGGTGAACGGATGTCTACGCGATCTAAAAAAGTTGTGGCGCAAGGACGACTCGGACGACGAACGTACAGTTGCACGGATCTTCTGGGAGACGAGAGTTCTCCCAAACGACTTGATTCCCATCCTCCTCGCGACCGCGGGGAAAGGGCACGTAGAGGACAAGCGCGCCATCGCGTGTGCAGACCTCGTCACCGCCATGACTTGGCCCATTGACGTAGCCGAGGAGCTTCGAGAGCTGGACGAGGACATGGACAGGGGCACGGATTATACCCGGTTGACGCTGAGTCATCTGGACTACAAGGCAGCTCTGCTCAGACCTGGCGTCATGCTGGCCCTATTTGGCATCATGTTACCTCCTCTGGCGAAACCCGTGAAAGAACGGCAGGAGCGTGACGGTCAAATTGTCAATGTCGTGCTCCATCTCATCCGCAATCTCGCATTCATCAAGGACCTCCCTCCGAATATGCATCTAAGTGCTGATCAGGTGGAGCATTCTTCCCTTCAAACGAAGCTCGTCAAGGCGTTATCTGAAACACACACCCTCGACCTGTTACTCACTATTGCCGCCAACAATGATCAAGATCCGTTGTTCAATGCGTCAAACACGCTCGTTCTGGAAGTCTTTTATCTCTTATTTCGGGGTGTCAAGCCAGCCGCATTGACCATTGACCAAACCAAGGTAACTTGCGACTTTGTCGCGTTCAGAGCACAATATTGAATGAAATTCACGCAGCAACCTGCCCAGAATTTACACCGCCTCTTAGCCGCCGAGGACAAGAAGAAGCGAGACACTGGCCGCAATATGTCATCCCGGCATTCACGATTTGGTACCACCATCGCGGTTCGGCTCAAGCCAAACAAGAAGGCGACGGTTGACCGCAGCGGCGATAATGCTGAATCTTCGGCCACAGCCGGTGCATCCGAAGGGGGGTCGTCCTCGAGGCCGCTGGTCCTTCACCGTCAAGCGGCGATCACTCAGGAATCAGGCAACATATTGGACATTACAAAGCACCAAAGAGCCCGGAAAGCCAACAAAATCGACGAGTTGACCCGAGAGGATAGTCTCTCCCTCGAGGCAAGACTGGTCTTGCAGGGATTTGCGAGGGAGTTCGTAGAGTCTTGTTTTAATCGTGTGTTTGGTGGCTTCCTATCTCGATGTGGTTCTCACTTGCCCATAGCGTTCCTTTCCTCATTGTTGAAGGACATCAAATCGGAGCGACCCAAGATCACGGAGAAGGACCATCTTCGTCTATTGTACACCACCAAGTGGCTTCTCGAGTTCTTCCTCAACCTGCGATCCAAAGAGAGCGTTGTCGATGGCCACCGGAGGTGGAATCTCGGGCTTGTTGCAGAGGTCACAGATAGAAGCTGGATCATTTGGGTCCTCAAACGGATGAGGGAAGCGATGGAAGAAAAAGTTTGTTGCAAATTGTTTTAATCCTCTGTGTTCCTTCGAGACTAATCGGTGGCGTATTTGTTCCTCTATCTTTCTAGCCCAAGATGTGGAACGAATTGCAAGCGGGTATAGAATGCCTAACGCAACTCCTTCTCTTGATTGACAAAATGTCTTCATCGGTAAACTCCGATCCTGATCTCAACGATGCCGCCCGACTACTTCAACAACAATTGATCTATAACGGCGATGTTCTTGACATTGCATTGGAAAGCTTGCGATCTTACAAGGAAGGCACACAGTCATTGACTTATCTTAACTCGAGCGTGCATTTGGCTTATGCACTTCTACACATGTTGGAACGTTGGGGAAAGGAGAACAGCAGTGCGATGTACGTGAGAAAGAAGGCGATCAGAAAAAAGAAAGTCAAAGGCAAGTTTGGATCCTATTTCTCCGTCTGACAGAGCATGGCATCAACATGGTCCGGTGTGAAGGGAACGGTACTTTAGAAGAAGATCGCGTGCCTGACGTTGAAGATAACGATGAACCCGAAGAAGAGGATGATATGGTTCATGAGACGATGTTCACATTTGAAGCCTTTGAGATGGTACGTGGCATAGCACGCACGCACCGCACGGTACTGCTGACAATTGGACCCGACGGCAGAAATTCGCTCACTCTGAGATTACACGGACATTGCTGGTGTACCTCTCACGCTACAAGGAGTTCGACTCTCCGGAGTTAATGAAGAGGGTTGTGAATCTGATTCACAGACAAGTCGTGAAAGCGAAAGCGGAAGGGTTATATTTCAACGTGAGTGCGATTTCACCGCCCAATGCGTGTTCATACTTACGTCAGCAGGTCTCGACCATGCATCTCTTTAAATCTATCCTCGACGATGGACGGTCGCTTCCGAAGGACCAGCCATACAAGGACCTCATACAGATGATAACGTTCATATTACGGAAGTTTTTCAAAACCGTGGAGGAAGAGCCGTTCCTCATGATTGAGGTGAGGCATTCATCTTACCTTATCTATTGGCCGCTGTTCGCGATGCTTATCGAGCTCCCGGCCCATTGTGATGTAGGCGTGGTATCCCATGAACCGCGGACACTGGAAACAATACTCCAGTTGGGAACCTGAGCAGAAAGCCAACCACAAACAGGAAACGACCGAAGACAACGGTGGTTTCTCAGGGGAAGTCCAAGTCAAGAAGGGTTATTCCTGGAGCGAACAGATCGGTATTGCCGTTGCTGCACTCGTCGAGGAAGGCAAGTCTGAATTAGTGGAGTGGGTGAAGGACGTAAGTGGACACGCCTCGCCACGCTGCGGCCACAAGGCTGAGCAACGTTTGCTGCGGGTCCAGATTCTTGTATTAGTCATCCGCCAGCGTCAACTGATCGTCGATGAGACGGATCAAAATAATCGGGACGACGATGCCGACGAGATGGAGGTCATCCCGCGAAATATTGTTGGTCCTTCTAAAGAAGCCATTTCCAAGTTCATCGACTATGGTGCGTGTGGTCATCCCTGGGATGCGGAAACGACATTGAGCGGAACCATACAGAAATCCCTTACATCAATGACGAGCATGCTGATGCTGCCACCAAGAATGCCAGGGTCAAGCTTGTGTTCCGTCTGCTGGAGTTTACGATCGTGGCGGAGGGTACGTTGCTTATCGGTGGGTAGGATTTCCCGCTGAGAGTGTTTGTAGACGCCGAAGAGCTCCAATGGATGGTGCCCGCCTCAACCGTGCCGTCCGTTTTACGGGAGCGGTTGAGCGTTGTCGATCAGTTCCTCAAGAGTCCTATTGACTTGGAGGGAAAGAAGGCGAGTGAAATGCTCAGCAAGAAAACACGCAGACGCCGCAGGCGGCGATCGCCATCGCTCGGCTCCGACGTCAAACTTCCTGATGACGAACCCCGACGGCGCAAGAAGGAAAAGAAGAAAAAGGAAGAGAAGAAGTACAAGTCTGCTCAGTTCATCGAAGACAGCGATGAGGAGTTGGGCGATATGGAGGCTTTTCTTGAGAGGGAAAAGGCACTGCGGGAGAAGACGGCGCGTGCTGCCGCTGAGAGCGGCAAGATCGCGACGATGCGTGCGACTGGGACGAAGAAGCGACAAAAGAAGAGGAAAGATGCCATTGCCGTCTTGTCGAGTGCAGAGGAGGACGATCTGGCGCCTGTCGCTCCGAAAGTATTCTCGGACGATTCCAACAGCGACGATGAGATCTTTAGGTCGCTGCGCAGTAGTCAGTCGCCGTCATCCCCACCGAAAACCAAAAGGCGACCGAAACCGCGTCTAGTTCAGATGCCCGTAACAGACGAGACGATCAATATTTCAAGCGATTCCATGGAGCAGACACAGCCAGGGCTTGCATCGCCGACACCAGCGGTTCCTCGACCCGGAAGGAAAGGGCGACGTGTGTTATCAGACGATGAAGTGTAGCTATTTAATGTAATCTGAGGAGGGCTATAATGTCTTTTCTTTCTTTCTTTGGCTCGCCTAATAAGCCTCTTGGAACAGGGATACGTACTTCCAACAGGTAATGGCCGACAATGTCTGCTCATCACTCGGTAGGACGTTTGGCAGGCAACCAGCACTCATGTACTGGCTTGCGGCAGCTCCTCATCACCAGCATCTGACATCCATGGACCCGATCCGATCACTTCGTATCATCTTGAACGCCAAGTCACCGTCCGTCAACTCCCTTTCATAGACTCCTTGGACCGGCTGCTACGTATCATCGCACAGCCCGGGTCAACTCGATAAACTAGCAGCACTTTTTTCTCCCAGACTCGTATTTTTTTACTCGCGCACCTGCTACCCTGCTAATGCGGTGGCGTGTCTTCCCAGCGTCAGGATCCATCAGCTCATCACGGGTATCGTTCATGACAAACTTTTTGAAAGACGCCACGACGATCGCTGACGTTGACGGTCCCTTTCCCGGATGCGAGTCGCCGATGGGCCGCCTGGTCAACAGGCACGGACTGAAGCTTGCTTTTGCGTTCAAATCTTGGACACACAAGTTTACGATGGCATTATGGCACTCATCGGTTCCTCCACTCACGTTCCTAGTAGTACCCCTTTCCCTGCATATAACGCGATCAAGAACATGTCGTGACACAACCCCGCCCCACACTAGCAGATCGCCGGCGCGTTGTTGGTTTCTTTTAATTATTTTTTTTTGAGTTCATTGACATCGCTTGTTGCTAGCTGTTATGTGGGGAAATTCTGTCCGTTGTTCAGTCAGGACACGCCCGAACCCTGGCTCGAGAGCCGACGAAAGATGCCGTCTTCCCCTTGCGCCAATACTTGGATGGTGATTTAAATTTTTGAGGGTCCATTCTACTCTTCATTCCCGGGGCAGACCCTTCTTGTTTTGTATCTGAATCGGACGCTACCTCGAGGATGCATATTGGCTATATTACGACTCTCTTGGGTAAGAGGGGACAAGATAATTAAGTGACCTACGAGAGTTGCCTAATGAGCTCATTCTTACACACACGAAGGAACAGTACGTACGCCAACGACATGAAATTCTTGCGCATCTGATGGCCGTGCACGTTAACGTTTTGCCAAGATTTATGTACGACGTCGAGATTCCAGCATCCAAAGTACTTACTAGTATAATCTTCTTTCCCTGTTTCGTTTACAGCATCCCTTTTTTTTTTTTCTCTGGCGCTTTAGCTCAGCAATGACTTTTTTTGATCAGGGGAGGGTCGCGGAGTCCAATGAGACCAAAAACCGCAGTTCGCTCGGTGGCGATACGTCGCATCTTCGGCGTTTCCAAGTCTTTTTTTTTCACATGTACGATATTCCCAAGTCTCAGCTAGTATCACTCGACTCCTCCCTTCCGTCTCTTTTGTTCTCCCTTTTTGTTCACGCACAAATCACGGACGCCCAGAAGAACGAAGAACTCAATCGACAAGTTATCACGGTTAGATTATGGCCTCTTTTTTTTTTTTTTTTCTCCCTGTATCAATGAAACGCCTTGAGCTTTCCACGAGGCATTTGAGACTAGACCATGTTTGGTTACATTTGGGCGACATGCCACAGCTCGGGTTTTCCCGTCCTTGGTTGAAATTCTTCCAGAATGGATTTAAATAATAAAATACGATATAAATATAAATCAAATATAAATATAGGTACTTGTTCAGGTTCGAAGAAAAAGCACACCGGGACGTTCGATCCGTAGAGAAGCACGGACGAGCGTTCTCAAACGTCGAACACGCCAGCCACTAGTCCAGAAATCGAAACGGAAAAACAAACCATTCCCGCTTTGCGAGTCTCAGGTGTGTGAGGGAGAGAGTCTCCAAAAAAAAATCTACGGACGAACAAGGATGGGGATATGCGGCATTTTCCATTTCTTCGGTTCGGTCATTCGAATTCGCCGGTGTACCATCCTATGGGTATATGCATATTCCAAGGTCGACGCCTTAGACGAGCCGTGTACATGTGTGGACGTGAATAGTTCATCGGACGGGTTTATTCTGATCCGGAATCGTGAATTTGAAGGTGGTGCGTGCGAGTCCCGATTCGATGGAATCATTCTCGTCGAATTTGAAAAGCCTCTACCTTGACGTCGTCTGGAATATCGCAATGTGAAGGATTGATTATCCCCATTGACGCCGACGATGTCCGCTGACCGCATCCTCATCGAAGGAAAGCGAAAAAGGGAAGCGAAGACAGAAGGGGGAGAGGCGAAGGGAAGAGAGGGGTTCGGCACATGTACTCGGTTCCTTCGCGTCCCTCGCTGGAGCTGTCCTTCAAGTTGGTAATATTGATACCGTTCAAACCCGGCGTATATGACAATCAATCCTTGTGTTCTTCCCTTTTTTTCATTTCTTTCCTTTGTGTTTGTTTTATGTGCAGACCGGAGTTACCGAATGGGTCTGGTGTGTGACAGATAATTATTCTCAGGCGAATAGGACAGAGAGGCGGACCGCGGTGGAATTGTCCAGCCCCACCCTCGGTGCCATTTAGACTCGGATTACACTTGCGACGAGCGTCGAATGTCGGAATCGAGATGACAGGCTGCCAGTGCATGGACGGTAACGTACTTCGTTGGACAGAAAAAAGGGAGATCGCGCAGAGGGCATTGTAGCGACAGCGCCAATATATATGAATATGACAAATATGAGTATATTCATCTCGATGGAGCGTTCGACCAATCAGCTCCGCGAAAGGCCATCTCGATCAATCTTGGGAGCGACTTGCACAGCCCAACGCGTGGGAGTGGGCTGATTCAGTCGGTAGATGCCGATTGAATTGAGTGTGGAAAAACGGTTTTTCAAAGTGGAGATACGAGGCAGCTAAGGTGGCGGTAGAGCCAGAGATATTTCTGATCTGAGTCTACCAGGGATTACTATCGGGAGACGAAATGGCCATGCTAGCAATTGACTTCGGCAGCATGCTGGGAACGTGTCTTTGTTTTTCTCCTTCCGTCGTGTCGTGTCTCTTTTTTTTTCTTTTCTCGCAGAGATTGAACGGTGGCGTGCATCGTTCGACGTTGGCGGGATTCACGACAGGAATGCAGAGTAATGTGACGAGTTCAGGGGAATGCCACGGATCTCATAGCGATGTAGACAGGTCCGGCCGCGATATGTATCTAGGATACCATGAAATGGAGAGTCGCGACTTTGT
>JBBPLY010000032.1:41898-86880 GCA_038090035.1 Xerocomus nothofagi | reverse complement strand
CGGGATTCACGACAGGAATGCAGAGTAATGTGACGAGTTCAGGGGAATGCCACGGATCTCATAGCGATGTAGACAGGTCCGGCCGCGATATGTATCTAGGATACCATGAAATGGAGAGTCGCGACTTTGTGCATGATAGGGTCATGTGTCGCTGAACTGCGTATCAACTATTCGGCAGGATAAGGAGAATGCAAGACGGTGACAGTGATAGCCGGTGTGATCAGCCTGTAAACTGATAAGGTAAACCGCGATTTGAGGACGTAATTTCATCAAGGACAAAAGGGTGAGAGGTGGTGCACGTATCGCACTCGGGACGATATGGTGGGGACATCGAAGGAAAATCTGTGCACGCTCAACGATAGGACCCTTGAAGGGAGATCGCCAAAAAATGCCTTATTGACAAGGACCGGAAATGAAACGAGATCTCAGGAAGAGCGGAGCATCCTGAAGCGGGCCAGGTGACCTTGTCTGCGAAGCGGTTGGGGTTTGGATGCGGTGCTTACCGTGGTATCCGAGGGCGACGCAAGGATGGTATAGCGGCTGAGACGCCCACGCCGGGACAATGAAACTCTGCGCCCTCGATCACAGCTGCGGGTGCTACTGAACGAAGATGGGAGGATAACGAAAGCGGCGAAGGAGAGTGGATTATCGCGGAGATATCTGAGTTTGAAATAAATGGAAGCAAAACAGGAAAAGCGGAGCCACCCCCGAAAAAGAATATTTGGCTGATCGGGGATCAACAGAGAAACACATCCCTAAGGCACGGCGGCATTGGTAGCGACCGCAAACTGCCGGTGAACTTGAAGTGGGAGGACCAAGGACGAGGAGCATGGGGTGCGGTATATCTACCAGCGGTGGATGGTTCGGATGGGACGGTGTGGGGGAGTGCAGTGGACGTTCGCTTTCCACGGCGGCAGAAGGTGATTGCCTGGCTTTTTCGAGGGTGGTGGTTCTCTCGAGCGCATCGAGATTTGATTCGAGATTCGTTGGCAGAAGTGTAGTGAGAGCGACAAGGTTTGCCACCAGGGTCGGTCTGGGGACATGTCGGCTGACTTGACAAGGCGAATAATTCGGAATCCGAGGCAGTGGATTCTTTTCGGGCTGGCAGACCCTCCCGGGCGTCTCAGCTGGCTGCAGTGCGCCATATCCCAACTATAATAACTCCCTCCCTTTTTTTTTTTTTTTTTCAACCCCGACCCCTTCCTCTCCCTCCAAGTTACGTGATAACGTTACATGTCCTCGATGGCTCACGCCGCTGCTGAAGCCGTCTCGTCACAACAGTCTGATCGACCAGAGCGTAGCCGTAATGCAAAAGCTCAAGCTCGCCATCGCGCAAAGCGCAAGGCCTACATCGAACAGGTATGTCGCGGAGACATTGAAGCTCCGCGTGCCAAAACGCGACATCATTCAACGCGTTTCACTCATGTCCGTTCCCGCCAGCTCGAACAAACAGTCACGAAGCTCCAGACCGCTCTCGGTTTCACTCCCGACCAAGTAGCCGCCCTCCCACCTCCGCTCGTCAAGATTCGTGAACTCGAGCAAGAAAACACCCGCCTTCAAAAAGAGAATGACGAGATGAGGCGTCTCCTTGGCGAGTCAGATCACAGACATCTGTCCGACTACAGGAGACACTCCCTCCATTCCTTCCATGACTCTCGTAGCTGTGACCGCGACTTCAAGAAACGTAAAATGGACGATCTCTACATCGTGAGTCTCGTCCTCGCCCTCTCCCGTGCGGATATTCACTCGCGTTCTCCAGGGTCCAGATACATCTCACCCCGACACTCTACCGCGTCCCCCGCCGCTAACGATCCCCCAACCGCTATCACACCACCAATACAGCAACATTCCATCTCACAATTCGTCCTCTGCCCATGTCTCTAGTAACGGCTCTTCCCTGTTCAACCTTCACGCGCCTGCCTTCCACCAATTACCCAACACCCCCTCGGGTTCTAGCTCAACATCCAGTCCACCATTTTCGGCGAGTATCGTTTCTCTGTTTTTGTCTCGATTGCGAGGCTATGGACGTATAATGACCATTTCGTTTTCCACCCACCAGCAGCCCGCCCAAATGAATCACTCATCGCATTCACCAGCGAACAGCCGTCCCGGATCATTATCACATACGACTCTTACCAACAGTTATCACTCCCATCATTACGGATCCGTCAAAGTCGAGGACGATCATTATGGCGTAAGTGTACGCAATCGTTGATATTATTATCCCCCTCATCTCTGAGATTTCAGTCCTCGAACCACCACAATCACAACGGGCAGTCAAATCACTACCACACGACCCTACCCCCATTTGCACACACAGTCCCCGAAGCAGGCGACATGGACAGTTGGCATGCGCACACATATTCGGCTGAACGAGGTGGACAGGTACATCGCTAGAAGACTATCGCCAAGCCCGTCTCTCCTCCGTCGTCTTTTTGTAGAATATACCCGTTTTATTGCTTGCTATCGTCGCACTTCGGTCAGCTTGCCATTGCATCCGATGTTCCCGTTGCCACACCATAGATTCATCCACATTCTACTAATGCTTATTTTCTGCACTGTACAGTTTCATTATGGTGTCCTATGGATATGTGCATGCATGTATAATACCTCGTAGTCGTTAATGTAAATAGCGCAGCTGACTCCGGGAGCGTGTGCGACAGCGTGCGATCGATCGAGAATGTTGCCGCGCTTTCAAGTGACAGGCTGTTTGTCATTTTTGATGGCCATTGAGTAAGACTTGTCAATTTACCTCGATTTGTGGGGA
The DNA here is from genome assembly GCA_038090035.1 of Xerocomus nothofagi. Lineage (NCBI taxonomy): Eukaryota > Fungi > Basidiomycota > Agaricomycetes > Boletales > Boletaceae > Xerocomus > Xerocomus nothofagi. The sequence continues at coordinate 84,113 of JBBPLY010000032.1, read as the reverse complement.
TCTATTCCACTGCTTACGTATTTATCTGGACCATCCGTCCTACTTGCCTTTTATGGTAATCAGTGGACTCGGCACGGGCGGCACCTTTCAAAGTGGTGCCGAACAGCAACCAAAACGCACTAGTCCATTCGAGGTTCGATCGATCGTTCTGATGGAAACCGGCGCAGAATTCTCAGCCTCACCATCACCGTGTTCGTTCTCTCCAGTCTAGCAATGTTACTACTTCTTTTCTTTTTTTTTCGTCGTGGTTTGTACAGAACCATCTCCGTGATGGAAAATGGAAGTATAGCCTTTGGTCGTGGAGCCACACGCGCTGATCGGGTTGGCGTCGTCTCAGCCCAGACCTAGCGTATTTCCAGTTTCTACTAGTCCGACGCGGAGCCAAAAGGTCAGTCGCGCCCTTCACTGGAATCGTGATCTGAGTGGCCAAGATGGAGTCTGGCGTGGGTGGTCGACCCTGCCACCGCCCACCGGTGCCACCTCAGGGACCGAGCTCCCTTTGCCCAGGACGCGTGAAACAGCGTTTGTCGTCCAAAGCGAGTCAACAAAACGTGCCGCTCGTCCACAATGCGATCCGCTCCTGGCCCACAATACGCCACCCCAGCGTGGATCTGGTGTCTTGGACCACCCACAGGGCCTACAAAATCTGCCATCATGTTATTCACCTCGAGATTAAACCCTTTCACTCCTTTCATTAACCCATGCCTTTAGCCAAGTCCGTGCGTTCAGCACCCTACGTGCCTCGTCGCTTCGCATCGGGCACGTTTCCCGTCTCGAGAGATTACAATCTGAGACAGATGCTGTACAACTACTCATATTCACAAGACAGGGACACTTCAGAAGTGGCTCCGTCCGACCAGATCATTCCTTCATTTCCATTTAACGACGTCCCTATCTACGTGGATACGGTGGATATCGAAAGTGAGTCGTATGTCAGCTCAGTTCGTTTTCGCTCACATTCCTCCAGCGTTGGCGTTTCATGATTCTTGGGGTTGCCTTTTAACCCCGGACAATGTGGCCGACCGCATCTGTACCGACGATCTACGCTATCACGTCTGGGTGGCGACCAAGCGCGTCGTCGAGTCTGGACTGTAAGCCCGCCTCCTCACGTGATGTCACCCCTCATCCTCCCTCTAGAATCAAACTCGATGACAGAGAAGCGCTCATTCAAGCGGTGATGGACCAATTCGTGAGTCACACTCTTCGAGACTGCCCTTGACGAACTGAAATGTGCGTTCATAGATGGTCGAACTGGGCCTGGTGCTCCTCGACCTGTTTCCAGGTCCACTGGTCCTATTTGTCGATCCGCGTCTACAAGACGATGCAGAGCAGATGGTATCGAGGGCCACCGCAATCGTGGCCATGTTCGATAAGGCTCAAGTGCGCCGATGGCGAATCATCGTTACAGTTCGACATCTCGTCTTTTTCTCTGTCCACGCTAATATGCCGGTCTCTTTTTTTTTTTTGTAGCTGCCTGCCACCGATGACGGTATCTGTGCTGCCCGAGCGCTTGCCAACCGGCACGGCATCCAAACGCACCTGTCGTTGGTCTCGTGCCTTGCACACGCTGCTGCGTGTATCGAAGCGGGCGCAAACATGGTGAGCATGAGCGTCGGGCCTGTGAGCTGGATATGCGCTGGTCTGTCTTCGAGCTACTAACGTTCCTGTTCGTAGATTATGGAATGGTTCGAACAGCAATGCGGTATCCGAGGAGGCCAGATCTTACAAAATCACCCTGGGATCGAAGCGATACAGTCCTGTGCCACCTTCATAAATCGTCATGGGATCAACGCGACGCTGCTAACGACAGACTGCCGAAAGGTAAAATCGTGGCCCTGACGTTGCGTTCTTGATGTTGACCTGCCCGGACAGTTGGCCGAATTGAAGCGGATAGGTGGTGTCGGTGCGACGGCTCTCAAAAAAGATCAACTCGACCAGATTCCGATGCGACGAATGGTGACATGGTATCCACGACCAGGCGACGACTCGCCCGCGACCCTCCGTGCTCTACAGGCGGAGTATCCATCGCATTATTTGGATTCGAGCAAGGGCTTCCTGGCGTCTCTCCCCGCTGAGTCTCGAAGCTTGATATCCGCCGTGCTCTACGTGCGCCTGGGAAAAATGGCCTACCATATGGAAAAGATCGAAAAGGTGATCTTGTATGAAATTAAGCAACGTATCCGTCTGGGGACGATCCCGCTCGAGCACCTCTATCGTCGTCCGTCCTCCCCGACTGAGACGCGATCCTCACGCAAGTCGACATCCGGCAAGTCCACTTCCTCCGAACGGTCCAGGTCGAGATCCCGGCGTAGCCATCCACATGCGAAAGAAGTTGCGCGAAATGAGAACGAGCCCGTTCGCGATACATTCGTCGAGGGCGTCGACTACTTTTGATCCTCTCTACTCCTTTCCTGTTTCTTCCCCCTTGCCCCTTGAAGCTTGCATCCAACCGCATTCGTATCCGTTGCTTATTGTTGTATTTTACGCCCCTGCCTGTATGGAGTCTATCCCCATTTCGAGTAGCCGTGGCCCAAAAGACAAGTTTCCAGAGGGTCGTTGCTTTTTCGAGCCTTGACAAGTTTTTTGTCTGATGAGCGACGGACCCCCGCCCCCTATCTGTCAGTACCCGAGTCAACGACCAATCAGAAGATCAGCGGGTCGCGGATTATCGCGAACCATTAACCCCATCTTTCTCCCTCTGCTCTGGACGCTGTAAAACGTGCCTTTTGAACGGGACGATCATCGATGTTATGACGACACCTGGCAGGGCACGTCACGGGGCTCATCGCCTTCCACCCTTTGTTGGCTGACGGCTTCATATATGTCGCGGCGGCCTGAAGTGGCCGCTCCAACTATTTCAAACATGTCAGTTAAACGTTTGCGGCCCCCTCCCAACCAGGCTCGTCCATATCATATCAAACGATCGAAGCAGCGAGTCCTATCCAAGAAGAAGTGTGGAACCCGTCCTAGTTCGGGACGCCCGGTCACCGGATATGAAACACCGCCCAAAGAGGGGACCTCGTCCCAAAAAGAAAAAAGGAAAAAAAGAAACGACATTCTTCGGGCGCCACTTCCTAGTTGACAAGTACCAAAGAGGGAACGTCCGGTTCCGTCGTGCGATTTTCCGAGACCCAAAAAGAAATCGAGGTAAAATATGAGATGGATGAAAAAGGAGAGAGCCAAGGAAGAGAGCGGGATGTTATGTATCAGTATCGGTATGAATACCGGGGAGAAACAGTCATAACCTGTTTCAGTTCTTTTCTTTCTTTTGCGACACTGCGAACGATGTCTTTTTTGGGTGAAGAGGGACTTTGCGCGCGATACGGCGAGGCCGGCGGGTTAGTACTTGCCAATCATCTCGAAGTCTTCAAGAAGAAGTAGAAGCAAAAGAAGCAGAAGAAGACGCGTCCAAGAACTTTCCCAGAATGGACACATTGTCGGTGCTTTTGTTTTAATTTGAACTCCAGTTGTTGGTCCTTGGTCCTTGCGTGCTCGGGCTTGTGCGTGTATGCGTGTGCGTGTGCGTATTCGTCTGTCGTCCTTTCGTTTCGGTGACCCGCCTCGTCGCCGCAAAAATGAACCGGGAAGATCGGTTAAAGGATTCGTTCGGCTCGGTATCGCCTTATCTCCTGATCGCGTATTTTAGACGTGTACAGGATTCTAGAAGGGGGAAGGACCCTGTCAGCAGACCTGAGAAAGTCGTTCATCAGATCGCGGCAAGAACGTCCAGCCAATCGCAGAGTCGCTCAGGCTGTCACGGATAAACGAGCCCCCCTCTTCCCCCACAAACACCGTGGCTCTCCCGAACGTGGATTTGACAAAAGAAAAAAACAAGAGGCCCACAGGGTTATATGATACACAACATGCCGTGAGAATCTGCTTTTTTTTTTCGTTTGTGCTCGTGTCTGTGTTGGTGTTGTTTGTTTTGGCTCTTCGCCTCCCCGGCGCGGACCGCTCATATAGTGCGTCCCAGAAAACTGACATCGTGACCGCGGGCCGCCTATTGACCATTTCCCGCGCGCCAAAAAAAAAGACCCCTTCTTCGTCACATCAATCACCTGTTTTTCGGTGATAAGATCTGCCTCGGCAGCGGGAAATCGTGCTAGTCCAGAAGTAGACTTTGTGTCCCACCCCGTAGGACGATGACGATGGGAATCGGGACGTTGAACGACAAGTTGACAATAAAGCGACCCATCAATTCAAGGCGGAGATGATCATGGAAACCAATTCATCTTTTTCCCTTATTTTTTAATACTTGAAAAAAACAGTGGCACTCACGTGATGAAAAGACGAATGGAACGAATGTGTTGGGTCTTTGGAAAGGGAGATTGTTACAGCACGGCAAAATTAAGCAATATATGGTGGGCAATGATACGGCCCCCTTCAATCAGGCTTACCATTCAATGTCAAGACCAACCTCGGAAAGGACAGTGTAAGCCATGAGCCGGATGGTTGCAACGGAGCATTGTAGGGCAGAGTGCTACTACGATCAATCCCTGGCGCCTTCAGTGCGCACATGAATGCACTGCACATCGCCAAAATCAGTTCCGGGCCATTGTTGACAGCACACGCATGTGTGTATAGGGTATGCATATCCACGTAATCGCGCCGAAAGCTCGCAATCAAGTTCGAAAAGTAACCGAAAGCTAGATATGCGAATAGAAGGTAAGATGAGCGGAGGTCGAGTGGAAATTAAGAAATCTTTCATATGCCTCACTGGATGAGGTCGTATTGAATCAGAAACGTCATGAAACAAACCAGTGTATTGAGCGGCAACTCCGGTCAGGGGGCACCCCACAACTTGATTTTGGCCGCTCCGCAGCTAGGCCATATAACTCCTCGATCCGATATATAGACCTGAATTTAGGGCATTGGAGAAAAGTATCGGGGTGACAGTGTTGACGTGGCGTGATTAATAACGCGAGTCCCAGGCAACGTCGTGGCTGATCGGAACTCAGATAACGATGCTACGTGGAAACTTGCCACAGACCCAGTACAAAAGGGGACGAAGTTGCGCCCACCTTGGATGCGTTGGCAACGAATAAGGTCTTATGGTCAGTTAGGCAAGGTGAGAGCGGCGATCGAGTTGTGTTACTCACGTTATTAGGACTCGGAACCGTCAGGCTGATGACGAAAGTCGCTCCGATATACATAGTATAACGCCACTATACGAAACACATTCTCCTGATCGTTTTCGGCACATTCTGCCCCCGATTTTGCGTTTCACCGACGGTGACTCCAGTTAACTCTGTCCCGATGTGTGAAAACAGGGCCGTAGTCCGTAGTCAGGGTACTCCAAGAGCCAAGAAATTGGGATACCTGTCCGTTGTGAACCTGATTGATGAGGTAGTAGTAGCCCTCGGAGTACCTAAACCTAATACAGTCGTGCTGAGGGTTTCCATCGAAGTCGATGAATCATCAATTCCATCAGAATCAGTCCCACCAGGGCGGTAACCTTGACACTGCAGAACCAGAATTCAAACTCCCAGAAGACGCGCGTGATGACAGAGAGAGTTAACGGGCTTCAGTAACATTTGATCAGCACGCCGAACCCAGGACTCTCACTGAAAGTGACGTGAATCACTGACGCAATCTTCAATCTAGAGGGGCATTACAATTCTCCGAGGACTTACCCATCCAAACTTCTATGAGAACAGCAAGCGTCCCAGCGCTGAACCACAGCCCCGACAGAGTTGACGCCGTTCCGTTAGTCGTCTGAGCAAAATACATGAAGACATGAAGACATCCCAGCGCGGAGGAAAAAAGTAGGATCAGTATAGCGAGTAGCATGACCGGCGAAACCCTTCTTGTGCGGTAGGTAAGCACCCGCAATCGTGACGAGATATGAGATAAGGCCGATGAAGGAGTTGTCCGAATCAAAGGTCGAGTGATCCTCCTCTGACAAGGGTGGCACCCGAGCCAATAACAAGGCCAGTATCCGATGGACCGCCGAGCTTGTGAACATGATCAGTATAATACGATCATTTTATAGGGTGTAAACGCATCGTAATCATGGGGCATTGAAGGCAGAGAGATAGACTTTCATCCGGGCCGACAAGGGCCGACTTGTCTGGCACACTGTTACTGGACGAATGAGCGGCTCCCTCCTCCGATTACATGACGAGCGAAGAGAAGAACTTCGAGGTAAAGGCAGAAATCTTCCCTAGACCGCACTTCAGATAAGATCAAGCCATGAGAACCCATTTCAGGATTCCAGTCGGCACTCGTTATACCTTCTAGTCTGGCCAGGATTTCCGCCTCTCCGTCCAGCTAAATAAAGCGACGTGAAAGAAACCTCGCCAGTTGTAGCACGGTGGTTCAGTAGCCTCCGAGGAGCGACGGTACCGTCCGACGTGACTCGTCAGTCCAGCTGGGCAACCCAGACCTGTGTCTCGATAGACCGTTTACTTGAAGTCAGCGAGCTCTTTGCCAGAGGCCAGTCGGTGCTTATCGCGCGTTGAGTTGTTCGTGGTTCCGGGGAGAGCCCGATATGGAAAGCGTAGTGTTCCGTCTCAGGCTTTCCGTAGTTTCCGTTTCCCATTGATGATCGATATCCACTAGGCTTTTATACCCCCATGGCGACACATCTTTCTTCCGAGGAGGACTATGAATCTTTGCTAGACAAGTACGACACATGGATGTTTGATTGCGATGGCGTCTTATGGCACGGAGATCGTCCAATCGATGGTGCTGTGAAAGTGCTCGATATCTTGCGGAAGCGAGGCAAGCACACTTGACACACCGTTCTCCTGATCATCGATACATTGAACTACTCAGGAAAACGTCTCCTCTTTGTGACGAACAACGCGACCAAGTCCCGAAAGAGCTACAAGGGTAAATTCGACCAGCTCGGGGTACAAGCCGCAGTGGTGAGGCAGCGTTTCTACGCCCATGCCGAACTCAAGTAGGCGAGTTCCTTCACGCTGACCATTATGTGACGCAGGATGAAATTTATGGATCTGCATACGCGGCTGCCGTGTACATCTCATCCGTGATGAAACTTCCAAAGGACAAGAAAGTGTATGTAATCGGGATGTCCGGGCTTGAAGAAGAGCTGAGAGATGAAGGCATTTCCTTTGCTGGAGGCACGGTACGCTCTGCACGTCCTTGGTGGTTGCGATGCATACCTAGTCGACGATATGATATTGCCTAGGACCCAGCGGACAACACGCTTGAACCATTCAGTCTAGCCGATTTCACATTAGATCCAGACGTTGCCGCAGTCGTGTGCGGTCTTGATTTAAAGATCAATTATACGAAGCTCTCCAAGGCTTTCCAATACCTCACTCGCAACCCTGGTTGCCAGTTCCTCGTCACAAATGACGATAGCACATACCCCAGTACGGATGGATTACTCCCAGGGGCTGGGTCGATCAGTGCACCTCTCCGTTTCGCGTTGGAAAGGGATCCCATCTGTATCGGAAAACCTGCAAAGACAATGTTGGACTGCATCCAAGCAAAGTGATTCACTGCTCGATCCACTCTCAGATTAGCTCTGGCGCTAACCGTGTTCCGGTCAGAGTCAACTTCGATCCAGCACGCACCATCATGATCGGAGACCGTCTGAACACCGACATTCTTTTTGGGCAAGCTGGTGGTCTCGCAACACTCCTTGTTCTGACAGGCAAGTGATCTGACGTCGTCTGATGGATGGCAATGATACCATCACCACTAGGCATAACTTCCATGGAAGATATCACTGGACCCCACGCTTCATCAATTATTCCTAAATACGTCACCGAGTCGATAGGTGATCTCCGTGTAGTGAGATCAGGTTGATTGTAGAATTGTTCTTATAGAGATATATAACTCGACGGCGTCAACTGTTCTTGGGTTTTGATGCCTGCGATCGGATATGCTCTGCGACAAGCCATTTGGCTGTGTTGAAAGCAAGCGCCAAAAGTGAACCAATAATGTAACCTCCAAGACTCCCAAAGAGTGGTGTCAATGGCCAAGCCTACATGGAAGAACGAATGAGGACGAGTTTAGAAAAATTAGGGTGATCGTACCTGCCAAGGGCGGTCCCAGTCGAGCGCAATGGGGATAGCACCGAGCCAACCACCAACGAACGTACCAACCGTTGGGTAGACCATCACACATTCGATCTCGTTCCTCGGTCTGTCAAAGGATGTCTCCGCAGGAACATGCTACCGAGTTTCTTCACTTACGATAGTTCAGCGAAGAGCCGTGTCCAAGTCAATCTGTTGATCATAGACGGAGTGTCTAATTTCAAGGAAGGAAATCCGAGTAGAAAAGCGGGGGTGAAGGCAGTCAAGATGGCGATCACGACGGCTAGGAGTGCTGTTGGCAAGATATGGCTCCATGATAGTTCGATGACATGGCCCAAAACTATGCACGAACGGACTCACGTTGCGAGTGGGGCGCCAAACACGACGACGGCGACATGAATTCCCAAGGCGGTACACAAGGTGAACGCGATTGCATCCTTGAATCTCTGAATACGATGAGTGAATGCCCGCCCCCATAACGTGTGTTTGCGCACCGTGAAGCGTAGAGAGTCGAACCGCACTCGATCAAGGTTCATTTCGGCCTCGGTGCCCTTGGCCGTCTGCTCAAAGGACCACTTCCGCACCCAGCTCGCCCACCATACTTCCAAAATGATAAGCCCAGCGGATATCCAGCTCAACGTCAGGGATGGGTTTGCGGTCAACGCCTCCATGAATGCTGACTGGGGTCTGTCCGTCTTTCGGGCAGCGAGGGGCGTAAAAAGATGCGTCGTTTGAGGGAGATACAGGGCGGTGAACCCGACGAGAATCAAGTGTACGCCGAGAACGGAGACATATTGAGCAAACGGAAAGGACGCCTGGGCAGCGTTGCCCGACGTCGTCTCGCCTGTGGTCGGCTTCGTGGTCCTGGCGCGTGAGCCCATACGCGACGTTCGGAAGGAACCAGCGCTTGGATACTACCAACCAGCGATGCTGGCTTTGCTAAAAGCCTCGCGCCTATTCCGATTTCTGCTATCACTTCTCATCGGCCTCCGTCGTTCCGTTGGACGAATAGCGGTCGCATTTCAAGCTCGGTTTGCTTCACTTTGGAGCTCGACATTTGCACGTCGTAGCAGCCAGTCCCAGACTATTCGACTGCACCCAAACGATGTCCCTGTGGTTCATAACAACCCCACGGGAGAACGTGCACACATTTCAGGACGTGCAAAGGTGGAACAAGAGGGCGACGGGACACTTGCGCCCCCCCTCGTGCAGGACGCCGCTCGCTGGCACTGGCAAGACTTGGAATTACCGAGCTGCCAGGCTCATCGGTTCGACTTTTACCCAGCGACTCCGGAAACTGGGTCACGGCGCTACGCACCCGAGAGAACTTCGTTAGCATACCTTCACTACATCTCTGACCGTTCTTTCATTTCGCCTCAGTCAGAATGCCAACCCTCTCAAGGTCATCCCAGCCGGACAACAGAAACTCTTGTCTGCGTAAGTTTACCTCTTCGACGAGACTCGTCTACGCATTGATAGCGCTCAGTGCAGACTGCCACCACTTCCACATGGATGGAGGCGATATGTTCATCCCGAAGGAAATGTTCTCTTTTATTATGAAAAGCTGGTAGGTTTCATTTTCATGTATATGATACCTCTGTTGTGAACCCTTTTCAAGCGTATATTCACAGAGAGCGATATCACTATCCCCCAAGGTCACTGCCAAAGTCAACGCGAGAGTGAAATCTTGTTTTGTGCCACAGACCTCATCCGGAAAGGGCTCAAGATAGGCGACGTTATCATGGACGAGCTCACAGAAATCGTTGTAAACGTGCATGGTAACGAATGTTATTATTACTTCGTCGATCACAGAAACCGCCTTTTATTCTGGGTTGATGAAGTTCCACCCAAGGAGCTTGATACTGACTTGCAAGGGATCACAGAATATAGCCACATCAGTATGTTGGACACGCTTTTCCTTTCCTTCATTGACATATATTTAGGATATCTGGTCGAGGCCCGGTACTGGTATGCTTCTTCCGATTGCCTTTCAGGTATGTCTGTACCCATCGCGTTACATTTTGACACTAACCCTGACACCAGTGTATCGCATATGACATGAAATTAAGGTCGCATTGTGAATATTATCCCCACAATCGTACCTGTCCAAAAGGTGTCTTTGAAGGCCTCAGAAGGATGCTCAATTATGCCAAGACCGGTGCATCTCCTTCCAGAAATACGTACATTATGTTCTAACCAAACGACCAGACATGATGACTACTGATTCCTCCACGAGCCCGTTTGCACAAGATGAACTTATTGCAATCCTGGACCTCGTCAATTCACTCAAAGGTATACTCTCCTGTTACATGTTCTTCCTTGGTTGGTTTTGCTGACTTTTTTATGAAGATGATGAGAGGATTTCCGACCCATACAGTATCTGGCTCATTGGTGCGACTTTGTCTCAACGTCATGAAATGGTACTGATGTCATATGAAGCGCGGCTAATGGGTTACTTTAGTGAGCCTCGCCAACATATTTACCACTTGCTTTCCTGAATGTGGCACTAGCTGAAAACCAGTTTCTAAATTTCTGTGGTCAGCGGTGCGCACGTTTGGATGCAGATACAGCGTTGTTTGGGCAACAGACATGGAATCGTCATATCGCATTCAATGTCGTCAATGTATTCCTATTTGGATCACCGAACGAGCATGCTAATCGCTTGCAACGGGTCTGGGTTGACGGCATCATCATTCAGCCTCGTTGGAAGGATTTTATCAATAGGCTCACGACCGAGCTGAGCCGGTATACCCTTTTTGTGAGTCACTCTCGCTTTGCATACTGGGTACCTCACGGTTCGCAGTCCACAGTGATGCTTGCCGTGAACTTTAGCTTTCTAGCTGTTCCCGGTGTTACCATCCAAGACCACCCAGCGACTTCGATCCAAATTATCATCTATTGCTCAATTGTTTCGACGGTCGGGTCTATTATGTTTGCCTTTGTGTTGTTAAATGTATACAGCAATCCGGGACTTATGGATGCTCGCCCTGCTGTATGTTTTATGATGATATTATATCCGTTCATAGTCTCACATTGGCCCTGATAGGCGGAGGCTATGCGGACGCTCAGTCTATCGAAATCAGGAATGGCCTTTCTTGCGATCACGCACAGTCTCCCAATTTCCTGTCTCGTCTGGTCGTACGTCATTTCACTCATCGCCAAGTCTATTCCAACTCTGCTTGCATGCTTTTAGTATCGTACTCTTCGCCACGGCCCTCGCGGTTCAAATTTTCGGTCCGAAAGAACGCGCTACTTACGTGACACTTGGCGTCGAATGTCTCATCCTCGTGTTATCTGGGTTCATGAGCGTGGTCCCGATGTGGCTGCTTTCTGGGAGTGATGATAAAGATACTTTTGCGGCGAGGTTCATGAGCGCGGTGGTCATCCGACTGTTTTCTAGGCATGAAGAAGTGAATGATGCGGATACGTCGCCTGACAATATCGCATCTGCTACAGGGACGCAATCCGACCTTGAACTAGGCTCGCAGAAGTGATCCATTCTTTGCTGTCGTCGATTCGTTCGTGGATGTGACTCGGATGATTACTACCCTTGGAATTGGATATCGACAGTAAAATACATGTGATGATATTGCAATGCATAATTCTAATATTTTCACCGCCTGTCTAGCGATCCTATCGTCCCAGGCCAGGCAAAGAAGATTAGATACAACGAACGCACTCGACGGTACTAGAGGTACGAAGACAGATGGCCCCAACAAAGCGACTGCCAGTATGTAATGGATGAGACTAGCTTCGCCACCGGCGCCTACTCGAGATCCTGGCGCTTGTGTCTGCCACCATGCGCAACGTTCAGAAACGGACGACGCGCCGAATATAATAAACTTCGAGAACAACCACCAGCTAGCAATGTTGACGTCGACGGGATGGCGCCTATTACGATTACTGCTATCACTTCTCGTCGGCCTCCGTCGTTCCGTTGGACGAATAGCGGTCGCATTTCGAGTTCGCTTGGCCTCACTGAGTTGGAGGACAATTCTAGCAATTACACGTCATGGAGGTCAGTCCCAGACTCGAGTTCGACTGTGTGCAAACGATTTCCCCGCCATGGTGGACAACAACCCCGCGGAAGAACGTCTGCAAACGTCGGAACGCGCATGCAAGGCAGTAGAAGAGGATAGTGGAACCCTTGCAACTCTGCCCGTGCGGCGTCCAGCTCGTTGGCAGGAGGAATTACCGAGATACCAGGCTCCTGCTTCAATGCCTCCGTTCAATTTTCACCCTGCGACTCCGGAAAGAGGTTCACAACGCTACAAGACCAGGGGGGTTAGTACTAGGTGAGTGCACAGCTGTCGCTACCTCGCTTACTCTCCACTGATTTTCTCGCCCTCAGTCAGAGCGCCTACCCACCTAACATCCCAGCGGGGCAACAGGAACTCTTGTCTGCGTGAGTTCATCTTTTCTATGAAGTCGTCCATTCATTCATATTACTCTAGAATACCGTCGCTTCCAGAGGGATGGAGACGACACGTGCATCCCGAAGGAAGTGTTCTCTATTATCACGAAGGACTAGTATGTCTTCCTCGGCATGCATCAGGGCCCCTGTATGAACCCTCCCCAAGCGTATATTCACAGAAAGCAACATCATTCAGCGCGAAAAAGAAATCTTGTCTTGTGCCGTAACACTTATCCGGAAAGCGTTCGAAACAGGCGGCGCTATGATGGATGAGCTCACGGAAGTTGTTCTGAATGTGAATGATAACCAATGTTACTATTACTTTGTCGACCACAGACATCGCCTTCTCTTCTGGGTTCATACAGTGCAACCACGAGAACATCTCGGTATTAGCTTGCAAGGAATCACTGAATATAGCCATCTTAGTATGTTCGATCCTCCATTCCGTTCTTTTACTGACATGCATTTAGGATACTGGGTTGAGGCACAGTATTGGTAAGCTTTTTTCGGTGGTCTTGCAGGCATGCCCGCGTTCATTCTGTTCTGTTTTGATACTGACTCTTACTCAGGTATATCACATGTGACATGTATCAAGGTCACATTGTGAATATTACCCGCACAATCGTGCCTGTCCAAAAGGTGTCTTCGAAGGTCTCAGGGGGATGCTCAATTATGTCAAGACCGGTACACTCTCTTTGTGCAATACCTGTGCTGTGTTCTCTAATCAAACCGCCAGACATGATGACTACTGATTCCTCCACGAGTCCGTTTGCACAAGAGGAAATTGTTGCACTCTTGGATCTTGTCAATTCACTCAAGGGTGAAATTTTCCATTCTTCCTTGCTTGATCTTGCTCACTGCTGGCGAAGATGACAATAAATCCGATCCATACAGTATCTGGGTCATTGGTGCGACTACACTCCATTAACGCCATGACATGGTACTGATGACGCATGAAGCACGGCTAATGTCGTTTTTCAGTGGGTGTCATCAGAAGTACTTTATCGCCTGGTTTCCTGAAGGTGACACTAGCTGAAAACCAATTCTTGAATTTTTGCGGCCAGTCGTGCGCACGTTTGAACGCGGATACGCCTTTGTTCGGGAAACCGACTTGGAATTGTAGTACTACATTCACTATCGTCAATTGGTTGCTATTTGGATCGCCGAACGAACATGCTAATCGTTTGCAACGAATTTGGGTGGATGCCATTATCATCCAGCCTCGCTGGAAGGACTTTGTCAACCGACTCAAGGAAGATTTGGGTCGGTATACCATATTTGTGAGTCACTCGTTTTGCCTACCGAGTATCTTATGTGTCGCAGTCCACAGTGATGCTCGCTGTGAACTTTAGCTTTCTGGCTGTTCCCGGTGTTACCATCCCTGGTTCTCCCGCAACTTCAATCCAAATCATCATCTATTGTTCAATTGTTTCAACGGTCGGATCTATTGTGTTCTCGTTCGCCTTATTAAAGGTGTACAGTGATCCAGAACTTATGGACGCCGACTCTGCGGTGCGTCTCTATGTCGAATATTCGGTCTGCTCGTAGCACTGAGGTGGGTCATGGTAGGCGAACGCCATGCAAGCGCTCAATCTGAAGAGATGGGGAATGGCACGTTTTGCAATCACTCACAGTCTCCCCATCGCCTCACTCATATGGTCGTACGTCACCCCTACCTGCTGTAATTTGACGTCCTTTCCTGTTTCGCTCACATGATTCTAGAATCGCACTCTTCTCCACGGCGCTTGCGATATACATTTTTGGTCCGAAAGAGGTTGCAACTATCACGGCGCTCGGTGTTGAGTGTCTCATACTCGTGCTCTCTGGGCTGATGAGCTGGTTCGTGATGCGACTGTTTTCTAAGAACGACGACGTGGATGATGATGCGGATGCGGATGCGGATGATGACACGTCTCCTACCGGGTCACGAGACGACCTTGAACGGGGCTCGGAGAAGTGACGCACTTATGGTTGTTGACTCAGTCCCAGTGGATGCTATTCTAACGAGGTTGGGCGGAATCTGATACCATGGTCTTGGACATTAGATATGCTAGCTAGCGACGCGTATGGTGATATGTAGTGCATAATTCTAACTAAATCGAGTAAGCAGGACGATAGTGACTTGTCAGAGTTGTCCATGATTCAAGGCACGACGGTAGTCCTCATGATCATGTCCTCTATTAACATTGGCAATGGTATACGCTTAGCTGGGCTAAATAGAGTCCGCGGTCGCCAATTATAACTTATAATTGTGAAACCAAGTATTTAAATTGACGCTTCCAAGACTACACGCTCCGTTTCTTCGGTTTGATGGGCAAGGGGTGCGGTTGTCGTTGATATGAATGCAACACTGAAGTCGTCCGAATCGGTCCAGCGTTTCAAGTTGTGAGAACATTGTAGCACGTCGTGACAGTGATCACGTCACGTGTTCCGGATTACATGATATGTTTGTAGTTATTGAAAAATCACGCGCGAAGCTAGTACTGCAGCTAGTACTGCAGGTAAATTGTAATATTGCAGACCTGTTTCCGGATCGACGACTGACTTTCGGTATTTAGTTTGGCTCTTGTGTAAAGCTTTTTACTACACTCATCTTCCAATTTCACTTAATCTCATGAGCGAATCACATGAAAGCGATACAGCAATGGCGGGACACCTGCTAGGTCATGGTTACGTAACCAACAACTTGGCTCTCAATCGCACAACTCCGACGAGTCCCAGCTGCCTCCATCATGATATTCACTTTGCTGACATTAACCGTGCAGTGTAGATTGCTATTAATCATTCAGGGACACATCGCATCGGTCCGCGCGTCATCCATATTGCGATGCGGGCAAACTGAAAGAAGTGACCTGGTGTGACTGCACAGAGCAGTCGCTGGAGATTCCACGAGTCTGCACAGCAGTGGGGATAGAGTACTTGGTTGAAGTAATCCATCATCAAGGCGCGACGGTGCGATTCACCTCCACTATCTATCAGCATGGTTCACACTCCATCGGGCTAAGCCGAGTCCGCAGTCACAACAGTACTCCAAGCGAGTGTTTGCTGAACGACTAGCGCAGCCTTCAAGTTGCAACAAATCATGATGTTGGGGCCGTCACACACCACTCGTACTTCTTATTTTACTTGGAGCCACAGGGTCTCCCGATTGTGAGAGTACAACAATAGGATTGGCGACTGACCTTTAGAACACGCCCGATACCGCAGCGATTGAATGGGGTTGTTGGAATTCCCAATCGGATGTCATCCTGTACAGTCGGGCGTCGTTGGGAATTGTCTACCATTTGTCCGTCCAGTTCTGATCGTTCAGTTTCCAACATGCTGTCCCCCTATTGCAGCAGACAACATATTACCGTGATTCTACTGAAACTCCAAGCTCCAAGCCCCCAGAATCAAGTTCCCTCCAAGCCGAACACAGGCTCAACGACAGCCTGCATTTAACGAACTTGCTCTACGTATCATGATCGGAGGGACTTTCTTTATGTCCTTTAAGTCAAAGGTGCGCAGCACGCAGTTACACAGTTCATCGTTTGTGCAGTACTCAGCAATTAATGCCGTGCGCCACAGGTCAACAAGGCGGTGGCCCGAAACATCTAGCATCGTCCTCTTTATCTAGATTCAGAAGTGCGCGCTTTCTGGCCGTTGCGACCGTGCCGTGATCTTTATCAAGTTATAACGCCAAATGATGTCCATCCCTCGTAAGAACAACGACCCTAAGTCTGGACTTTTCCCAAGAGTGCATCAACCGCTCACAAAGGTATGTCGCATCAACTTGCACAAGGCGATGGTTTGGAGCTATGATATCAAGCAATGTCAAGGCAACACGACTGCGGATTTCGATTCTCCTTATGTCTTGTGTTCGAACAAGTCATGACAAATTCCGATCCATCTCACTTCTCAGGATGCATAAGAACTTGAATGCACCCGCTAGAGACATGCCTCAAAATCTCTCAGTCATCTTCAGTAGAACATTCACCTCGGAAGCCCACACTCTGATTCACATACTAACTACTAACTCTCCCCCCTTGTCATCATGCGTATCGCTTCGTCGCTTGCCGCATTCTTATTCGTCGGTGTCGCTGCCGCTGTAGTTGTCCCAGATGTCGCTGGTCGCAACTTCGTGGGAGCTGACGGCAACGGCGGCAAGGGTGGTCATAGTGCCTCTGTGAGCGGCGTTCATTCGCACCATTCGGGCTCCCCCACTGGGAGTTCACCCCACTCCATCCCGAGCAGCATCCACTCTCACTCTACGGCTTCGGGCGCCGACCCATCTGACATTCATTCGATCCACCCAATATCTCGTAGGGCCAATCCTACGGGCGGCCATGCGCAACCTTCCGACTCCCCTTCCGGAATCTCAGATCACCCTGCCCCGAGCGCTGGAAATCACTCCCGCTCTTCAACCTCCCGAGGGGGTCAGCAGACTGACGGCCATTCGCATTCCCCCGCTACTCCCACCGTCAGCGATGTTCACTCGCACCACCCGGTCTCTCGCAGCGCTTACCCGACCAGTGTCCATTCGCATCTTTCAGGCTTCCCCTCTGGGGCCTCGGACCATCCTATCCCTACCCCTAGCAGCCACCCTCACGGTTCCATCTCGAGTGGCATCGTTGGCTCCCACAAACCGAGTTTGCCCTCTTACGTTTCTGGCCACCCCAAACCCACTACGTTCTAAGATCCGTTGATATGAGGGTTCGAGTAGAGTCGGAGCTCATCTGTCCCTAGTAGCAGTTTCAGTCGACGACGGTCAGGTTCCCCCACCGTCCTCACGAATGGACACACGCACTAGAAACTCAGTCAGTGGGGGAGGGATCGGACGGATTTTTTTTATTTTTCGAATCCATCATTAGACCGATTTCCGGTACTGCTACGGACAATGAACAGACTGTTTTCTGATACATTGTCGGCCAGTTTGCGACGAGAAGAGACGAATGATTAGATGATGTCGTTCTAACTGACCTTCACGTCTGCGGTTCAGCCAGAGAGAAACGGATTCCATAAATTAACTGAGAAGTTATGATCATGGCATGTCTGAATACTCTGAATCAATGCGAGACATGGTGGTGGTCCGTCCGACACATTGTCGCAAGTGTGAAGCGACTCCAAGGTTAAGTTGGGATGCTTAACTACCTCGGAATCGGCTCAAGTTGCTCGTGGGCCCGACTCGGAGGTGGCTACCGAACGACTAGCTCGTCCAGGGCAAGCCGTCGATTGCCTCATATAGACCAAACACCAAGTTGTAATGTAAACTAGCGCTTGTGCCGACACCGACCGAACGGCTGAGCGTCGACTCCAGCCAGAATGACGCTAGCTTCAACTGTGACGGTCTCGCGCCTACTCCGTTTCCTACTATTGCTCCTCATTCGCCTCCGTCTGTCCTTTGGACGCATAGCACTCGCGTTTCGCGCTCGACTTGCTTCGCTTTGGAGGTCAATTCTCGGATTTGAACGTCACACAGACCAGTCCCGGATTCCACCGTGTGCGAGCCATGTTCCCGTGGTGAACAACGGTCCCCTAGGAGACCTTCCGCAAATTTCACAACATGCAAACTTGGTGGTGGAAATGGATACTGGAACTCTCGCAGCTCTCCCAGTATGGCGTCCCGCTCGCTGGCAAGACGAACTACCAAGATACCAGGCTCTTACGTCGACTCTTCAGTTCAGATCTGAAATACGACCTGCGACTCCCGAAGGAGGATCACAGCGCTATAAGCCGAGGAAAGCTAGGTGAGGGTATTCCTCCGTACTTCACTCATACTCTGTTCATCCGTGAATTCAGCCAGAACGTCGACGCGCTTGAGATCCCGGCAGGGCAACAGATGCTCTTGTCTGCGTAGGTTCAACTCTGCTACGACACTAGTCCACGACGTGATATCTTTAAGCATAGACTACCACCACTTCCAAATGGATGGAAACGGCATGTTCATCCAGAGGGAAGTGTCCTCTATTACCACGAAGAACTCGTATGTTTCTTTTTAATCTGCATTACTCCCATTGTGGACACTTTCCAAGCGTATATTCACAGAGAGCGATATCACTATCCCCAAAGGTCACTGCCAAAGTCAACGCGAAAGGGAAATATTGTTTTGTGCCACTACTCTCATCCAACTAGCCATCGCGACCGGCGATGTCATCATTGATGAGCTCACTGAGATAGTTTTGAATGTGGACGAACATCAATGCTGGCGCTATTACTTTGTTGATCATAGACATCGACTTCTTTTCTGGGTACATCCCGTTCGACCGCAGGATCTCGGTACCGACTTGCAAGGAATCACGGAATATAGCCATCTCAGTATGTTTGATACGCTATCAGTTTCTTTCACTGACGCGCATTTAGGGTATCTGATCGAGGCACAGTACTGGTATGCTTCTTTTAGCGGTCCTTCAGGCATGTTTGCATCCGTTGTGTCCCATTTCGGAACTGACTCCGACTCAAGTATATTGCATATGACATGGAATTGAGGTCGCATTGTGAATATTACCCTCACAATCGTACCCTTCCGAAAGGTGTATTTGAAGACCTCAGAGGGATGCTCAACTATACCAAGACGGGTACATCCCCTTGCGAAACACCTGCACTGAGTTCTTACCGAACCGTCAGACATGATGACTGGTGATTCCTCGCCGAGTCCATTCGCACAAGATGAACTTGGACCAATCTTGGACCTCGTCAACTCACTCAAAAGTGTGTCTTCTGTTCTTCCTTGTTTCATCCTAGTGACTGTTGGCAAAGATGACAAGATTTCCGATCCTCACAGTATCTGGGTCATTGGTGCGAGTCCACCTCACAGCGTCATGAGACAATATTGATGTCATATGAAGCGCGGCTGATGTCGTTTTTCAGTGAGCGCTCTTGACATACTTTATCACTCGGTTTCCTGAATGTGACACTAGCTGAAAACCAGTTCCTGAATTTTTGCGGTCAGCCGTGCGCACGTCTGGACGCAGATACACCATTGTTTGGGAAACAGACCTGGAATCGTAGTGTTGTATTCAAAGTCGTCAATCTATTCCTATTTGTATCACCGAACGAGCATGCTAATCGTTTGCAACGGGTCTGGGTTGACGGCATTATCATTCAGCCTCGTTGGAAGGATTTTATCAATAGGCTCACGACCGAGCTGGGCCGGTATACCCTTTTTGTGAGTCACTCTCGCTTTGCATACTGGGTACCTCACGGTTCGCAGTCCACAGTGATGCTTGCCGTGAACTTTAGCTTCCTGGCTGTTCCTGGTGTTACCACCCCAAATTCCCCCTTAACTTCGATCCAAATTATCATCTATTGCTCAATTGTTTCGTCGGTTGGGTCTATCGTGTTTTGCTTTGCGTTGTTGAACGTGTACAGTAATCCGGGACTTATGGACGCCGTCCCCGCGGTGCGTTCCTATAGTAGATACCATTTCCGCTCAGAGTCAGAACTCTTACGTTGAACGTGATAGGCGGAAACGATGCGGACGCTCAGTCAAACGAAGTGGGGAATGGCCTGTCTTGCGGTCACGCACAGTCTTCCGATTGCCTCCCTCATCTGGTCGTACGTCATTTCAACGCATAATCGCATTTATTCTCGCATCATTCACGTCGTTGTAGGATTGTACTGTTCTCCGCAGCCCTCGCGATACAGATCTTCCATCCGAAAGAACGTGGCACTTATGTGACCCTCGGCGCCGAATGCTTGATTCTCTTGTTATCTGGGATTATGACCTGGGCTATGATGCGGTTGTTTGGTAAAAGCGACGACGCGGACGACGTGGATGTCTCTGCGAAAAGCGATCTTCCAATTACTGGAACAGATCCTGATCCTGAGCTGGGTGGGGGACAATGACACTTTCAGTCGTAGTGTCGTTCGTGGACGTGATTCGGACGAGGCTTCGACACCACGGTCTTGGACAGTGCATAATTATAACATTGTAGTCTTTTGATCGATCGGAGACACGTCGTGTCCATCGGCGCGTCACCGGTCATCGATTCATCCGCGCATTGTGGGTCGTGCGTCGACACCTTGTTCGATGGCCACTGCTAGAGTTCAACTCACCCGTCAACGACCGAGGGGTCCATCAGAATGCTGATGCGGCTCCAGTTTCGAGCCGCTGGTGCCAGTGAGACATGTACGGGGGCGGTGAGCTGCCCCGATGATCCGTGCGCTGAGTTCAACGGGCGTTTGGGTCTGCGCGTGTACCATGATCATCGATGGTGGAATGCGTGTTGGGAGTATTGGAGGGTTTCATCTATCGTAAATACGCGTCGAAAATCTCGTGGCTTGCACGCACGACGTTCAGCCTTCAGTGCTACGTGAAGCATCAGCGCTAGCAATCACCACTGTCGCCAACGGACTCGTTGGCCATGCTCACGTCGGCGCGCCTTTGTCGGTCCCTGCTGTCACTCTTCGTTCGCTTCCGTCTGTCCGTTGGACGCATAGCACTCGCATTTCGCGCTCGGTTTGCTTCACTCCGTAACTCGATTCTGACTTTTGCAAGTCGCAGAGGCCGGTCCCGGATTCAACTGTGTGCAAATGACGTCCCCGTAGCGGACAACAAACCCATGGCGGAACGTGCGCAAGTCTCAGAGCATGTGAAGGTGGAGGCAGGAGACAGCGGGACTCTTGCAGCTCTGCCCGTGCGGCATCCCGTTCGCTGGCAAGACGAGTTACAAAAACATCAGGTCCCGACTTCAAGCCATCAGTTCAAATTTGATTCGTACCCTGCGACTCCTGAAGGAGGGTCACAGCGCTATAAGCCAAGGAAAGCTAGGTGAGGGTATACTCCGTACTTCACTCATACTCTGTTCATCCGCGAGTTCAGCCAGAACGTCGACACGCTTGAGATCCCGGCTGGGCAACAGACGCTCCTGTCTGCGTAAGTACAACTTTGCTACGAGACTCGTCTATCGCATGACGTCTCCAAGTATAGACTACTGCCACTTCCAGATGGATGGAAACGACATGTTCATCCTGAAGGGAGTGTTATATTTTATCACGAAGAACTCGTATGTTTCTTTTTTATCTGCATTATGCCCCATTGTGGACACTTCCAAGCGTATATTCACAGAGTGCGATATCATTTTGCGCGAAAAAGAAATCATGTTTTGTGCTACGACACTCGTCCAACAAGCCATCGAGACTGGCGATGTTATCATGGACGAGCTCACTGAGATAGTCTTGAATGTGGACGAACATCAATGCTGGCACTATTACTTTGTTGACCACAGACATCGACTTCTTTTCTGGGTACATCCCGTTCGACCGCAGGATCTCGGTACGGACGTACAAGGAATTACAGAATATAGCCATATCAGTATGTTCGACACACCGTTCCTTTATTTCACTGACTTTGCGTTTAGGGTACCTGGTTGAGGCGCAGTACTGGTAATTCTTTCAGTAGTCTTTCAGGCATGTTTCCGCCTGTTGCATTCTGTTTTGGAACTGACTCCAATTCAAGTATATCACATATGACATGGAATTGAGGTCGCATTGTGAATACTACCCGCACAATCGTACCTGTCCAAAAGGTGTCTTCGACGGTCTCAGGGGGATGCTCAATTATGCCAAGACCGGTACACTCTCCTTGTGAAATACCTGCGCTATGTTTTAATTACACCACCAGACATGATGACTACTGATTCCTCCTCGAGTCCATTCGCGCAAGATGAACTTGGACCAATCTTGGACCTCGTCAACTCACTCAAGGGTAAGTTCCCCATCCTTTTTTACCTGATCTCGCTCACTGTTGACAAAGATGACGAAAAGATTTCCGATCCATACAGTATCTGGGTCATTGGTGCGACTACGCTCCATTAACGCCATGAAACGGTGCTGACGTCGGATGAAGCACGGCTGATGTCGTATTTCAGTGGGTGTCACCGGACATATTTTGTCACCCGGTTTCCTGAATGTGACGCTAGCTGAAAACCAGTTCCTGAATTTTTGCGGTCAGCCTTGCGCACGTTTGAATGCAGATACACCGTTGTTCGGGCAGCAGACTTGGAATCACAGTACTGTATTCAAAGTCGTCAATTGGTTACTATTCGGATCACCGAACGAACATGCTATCCGCTTGCAACGGGTCTGGGTAGACGGCATTATCATCCAGCCCCGTTGGAAGGATTTTATCACCAGACTCACGGCGGAATTGGGCCGGTATACCATCTTTGTGAGTCTCTCCCGCTTTTCCCGCGGAATATCTTACAGTTCCTAGTCGACAGTCATGCTTGCCGTGAATTTCAGCTTCCTTGCTGTTCCCGGTGTTGTTACCCCGAACACGGCCGCAACTCCGATCCAAATTGTCATTTATTGTTCAATTGTTTCAACGGTTGGATCTATCGTGTTCTCCTTTGCACTGTTAAACGTGTACAGTGATCCGGGACTTTTGGGTGCTGGTCCTGCGGTATGATCTCATAACAAGTATCATGTTTACTTCTCCCGCTTACGCGGCCACGATAGGCGGAAGCCATGCGGACACTCGGTCAGATCAAACCGGGAATGGCGTGTCTTGCAGTCACTCACAGTCTCCCGATTGCCTGCCTTGTCTGGTCGTATGTCGTCTCAAGGTGTCGTTAGATCTGTTTTTCCTTTTACTCACGTAGTTCTAGAATCGCCCTCTTCTCCACGGCGCTCGCGATACAGATTTTCGGTCCGAAGGAACATGCCACCGTCGCGACCCTTGGCGCCGAATGCCTCATTCTCGTGCTATCCGCGTTCATGAGCGTGATCGTGATGCGGTTGTTTTCTAGGAACGACGATCCGGACGATCCGGACACCGTCGAGGAGGATGTCTCATCTTCTATAGGCTCACAACATGATGTTGAGCAGGGCCCTGCAGAAAAATGAGCTATTTCTACTGTTTTTCTCTCGTTCGTGGATGTGACTCGGACAGCTTTCGAAATTGGATACCCATGTCGTGTATGCGATTGCATTAATACAGGTACATTCCTCGCTCGACGATACCTACTGTGTTTTCGAGCAAGGAGACTGGCCACGGATGATATAATATAATAGATATCGACGCTCCCCAAATCATTCAGTGTGTTCCATCCCTATTGTCCGCACGCCGAACGCAGCAAATCCATGAAGGTTTCGGGATGGAAAAGGAAAAAGAAACCTTCACCTTGTACGACGACATCTTCTCAGGTTCCTGCTACGTGGACTATGAATCTCGGTTTCCAAACGCAACAAGTGAAACCGTACTTCTACTTTGTTTTGCGCGCCGACAGGCTCAGGTTTCGTTTCGTCCGGGACGCTCGCAAGACCTCCACTTCCTTGTGAGCGTCGAGTAGCCTTGGGTGGCTGACTTGATGCAGCGGGTTTGGGAGTTTTTTTTTTCTGTGAGGGACGATGAGTAATGATGTTCTTGAATGAATGAAAATATAGACGAGCCTGGCGTTTAACAACAGGTTTTGCAACCGCCCGCTGAGGTGGTGAGTAGTCAGACGTCCGTGGGCTCTATTCGATGGATAAGGGCACACTCACTCTCACCCGAATACCGGGGGACATCGTGGAAGGTTTCTCGTTTGAAGGACCTGCTTCTGTTTGTGGTGGGACACCGGGCCGAGGGGACGGCTCAGAGGGCGTCCGATTGTGTTCGCCTTTCTTCATCATAGTTCTGAACCACCCCCCGATTGTTCGACGCTGATTTCCTTCAGTGCTGTCAGGAGCTGCCTTTGGCGAGGGCACAGTGGGTGGCGATGATTCTGCCGGTGGCGCATCAGGTTCTAGAGGATTTTCACGCGATTCCGGCGAAGGAGGCTTTAGCATATTGTTAGTACGAGACAAGAAAAGGGGAACTCGCTAATACCTCATCGTAGTTGAACGACGGGACAGATGTGCTCTGTTTCCACCATCAGTATAGCATAGAAACAGTACTGATTCTTACTAACCTCGAGCACAGCATCGTCGTTATTTGGGCTGCCAGTCTCCGACTCTCGGGGACTGGAACGCAATGCATCGAGTTCTTGATCGGCCGTCTGTATACACAGTGGATATCAGTTCTTTCGGCTGCTAAATCACTTCACTTACCTTGTAGGTTTGTTTTTGGAGGGAAATCGAATGATAGTGAAGTCAGCCGCGGCGATGATACTACTGCCAGTGCTTTGAGTGCTTACATTGACTGAAAAATAGGATTCGGGAAGGATACCGACCAGACTATGAATAATGATCTTCCCGTTGTATCCACCGGTTGCAAGAATGCTACCATCGGGCGACAGGCCAATCGACCGCACGAGTTCGGTGTTGTCGATGACCCCAAGGCGAGCGTGAGTGGACGTGTCCCACAATGAGACGGAACTAGATGCAAAGCAAGCAATATACTTCCCGTTGCTTGCTAAAGCGATAGACGTAATGTCCCCTCTGTCATGACTCTCCCATTCCGCAAGCATGGAGTTGGTGGAGATGTCGAAACACTTGATTTTATTGCCATCGGATATGGAAAAGAGGAACTGGCCATCGTTGTTACTCGACCAGGCAAGGGGCACGATCGGAGAATAGCTCCCTGGAATTTCGGATTCAATTTCGTGTAGCTTGTCCCCATTGCGAATATCGAAGATGCAGATCAGATGGTAGGTGGCAGTGGCGATACGGTCGCCATTCGGGGAGTACTTTATTCCTGCGACATAGCTGTCGTGTTCCAGTGGACCGAGGAGCTGTTGGCCTGTGGTGATACTGAAGATGCTGGCTGCCGGCCGTGATCCAAAGTCACTACCGACCGCGAACGTGGTCGAATCCGGGGAAATATCAACTGCGCCGACATAGTAGTTGCCATCCGAGTCCGTCTGCACCTTGACAACCCTTTCGTGAGTCTCTGCGTCCCATACGCTTGCTCCTTTGCTGCCCTCCCCACAAACAATCCATTTGTGGTCATTGGACATGGCGATGGCACTCGCATCATCACCTTCAACGGAAAGCTTCATTACCTCTCCCACCTCATGCCCATCCTCGACGTCCCACTGTCGAACGCCACGACCACCGCTTACCACAAGCTTTCCATTGGGGTGGAATATGATTGAAAATATCGCTCGATTGTCGTCAGTACCGGTTTCAATCATTGTTTGACAATTTTCTGTATGGTGAGCGTTCAACCACCCCCGGTCGTATGTGAGAGCTTACTTACCAAGAGCGCGCACCAGTTCATATCACCGCAGGATCGTACATAGTTGTCCACCAGCAATATAGGAATTATATAATAAATTTTCCAGATTCGCTATTATGTTAGCATTATCTGACTAAGCATGGTAGCACCATACTTATCTGTGACCGACTTGCGGCAACTCCCGCCTACCACTCAACCGCCTGTCTCCGACTGCCCTCGGACTTCCTTTCCATGGACGACGGCCCGCATTATCATTGGTAATCTCCCCTTCCACTGACCCGCCTCACAGGTTACTAGAGAAAGAGGCTAAATAACCCAAAGAGTCAACGAGTGCGATCTACCTGTGAAATGGATGATCATCCGCAGTTGGTGATATTTATCTCTATCCGCCCACGAGGTCCATATATGCGTGTACTCTGGCAACCCAGCACCTGGTTCATGCGATTGTACATTGCATCTGGACTCGGAGCAGGACACTGACGTGTCGCCTGTCCCACTATCCATCTCACCATCCATCATAAGGCGATGAGCCCCAGTGGTAAGTCGGGTTGACCCAGATGGTTGTCGCACAAGCTTTGCTTGTTCACTATCATCCTCCTTGTTTCCCTAAATAACGCTGGCGCCACTTGAGCACCTTGACCCTCATCAGACCATAACGGTTCCTATCAGTAACATGAGTCTGGTTTTCAACTTGGATGCCTTGCGCATCTTGAAGACTGAACTCTGTCTCCCCACGCTCGGTTTGCACTTCGTCCAATTGTTATAGCTCGACTCCAATCCCTTTCATTCCACAGCACGAGCATTCATTTGTCTTCTCGTACCATATCCGGAAAATTGCCAACTACATAGTAAGTACCCACGGTCTGGACGTGGGGAAAGTCATGGCGACAATAAGAATCCATTCAAACAAGACGAAACGCAAATGTGCTTACGTTGAATGAACTGGCTGATGCATTGATGATCGATGAATTGAGCAAGTCGCCCGGTACTGCGACGTACATACTAGTAGAGAGATGATGATTGACCGTTTCTTTTGGTGTTTCCATGGGCGGGCCAATTTGGGGAGTAAGGGCAGATATCAATTCCAAATCGTTATCTGTAGGCGAAGCAACTTGTTGAATGGTCGTGGTAGTGAATATCCGATCCAGCGAGTCGCCAGGAGCCGGTAGACGCATTGAGATATCCAACCCATTGGGATTCGCTGCCTATCGGTTGACCATGCAAGGGCAGACTCATTGGAGCTTACTATGCGGTTCGGACAAGGGTGTTGCGACGGACCGACGGCTGAAGGCAATGGCGGCGAATTGAACGCTGATGCGGCCGGCAGCACCTGCCACTGATTGTCAGTCGTCGTCGCGCGGCGCTAGGGGAGTTGAACTTGGTCCCAGCCCCAACTCCTAGTAAGGAGGTACATACTTGCTTGTTGTGATGCAACTCCTTTGACCCATTGAACCTTCGTTGTATTCTTACCCAACGGTCAGAAATGCCCCACTCGTCTTCGTGGATGATATTTCCACTGACAGGCACAATGCATTTTGCAGGGTCAGGGAACAAGGGCGTTTCAGCCTGCGGTAAGCGATGTTCTACTCCGCCAACACGTTTACCGCTCTAAATGGGCAATTTACCTCGTGTTATCTGCGCTCGGACCATATACATAGGGGCAGTCCATCCTTGTGTATGGGCTAGTCGGGTGGCGCCCTGCCTAGACAACAAATGCGGTGCCTTCGAGCGCTGGAAATGAACTCCAGGAGCGTGGCGAGCTGAAAATTGTGCAGAAAGCTAGTATCGAGTGATCATTGTCGTCTAAATGGCATTCATACGTCGGAATGGTAGGTAAAGTTGAGAGGACGAGCTCACCGGGTTTTGATCGCGTTGTGATATTTGGTATCTAGTATCACGGCATATCAGGGCTAAAGTTAGTGTCGGCGTGTGACCATCATGGACCGTCAACAACGTTTTCTCCGTCCCCAGCAGAGCGCCCTAACGCGCTGGGCGTTTAGCACATCGTCCAACGTTTCCTTTCCATTCTCCCCCCAGCTCTTTCGTTGGAACCGCTCTCGCAATGGGACTTGACAACGACGTATGTTCCCGGCCAGTCAGGCAGTGAGACCTGCTCTTAGACGCCACTGTTCAGGAAGCAGGTTCACAAGAAGTCGAGGTCAACCAGCGAGCGTTAGTGAATATCCTCTCTCGTTACCCTGGAACATTCGATGGTACGTTGTTTTCCAGATTCTGGTGTTGAATATTCGCTCACCTGTCCCATCAGTACTCCGAGAACTTATCCAAAACGGTGACGATGCTGAGGCACACAACATCGAAGTACACTTCCAGACTACAGAGGCCCAATCTGCAAGCAAGTTCGACGTCAGCAAGCTAACCGTGAGCAGCCACCACTCAGGAATTCGATTCAATCCTCACTTCATACTAGGTATGCAAGTGGATCATCAAGAACAACGGCAAGCTTTTCGAGAAAGAGGACTGGGAGAGGCTTGGCAAAATAGGTATACCCATTCGCTTATATACGAGTGTAATCTGATCCGTGGTCTGGTGTGGATCAGCGGATGGTAATAAAGACTCCACGAAAGTCGGCGCTTTCGGGGTTGGTGAGTTGTCCGGTAATTCTGGAAGACTCAGGCTGATCCTTCCCCCAGGGTTTTATAGTGTCTTGAGTAAATCAGATTGCCCACTCGTGAGGTCTCAAGGTAATGATGTTCTTTCTATCATGATTCAATGCACAGCAGTATTCATTCGTACACTCGTCCAGGCAAATTACTCCAGTTTCATAGGGGGAAAGATGGAAAGGTGATACCTTCGATTCCTCGTGGAGACCTACTAATTATAAAAAAAAATCAGCTCCGCATGCGGTCTGGCGATTGTTCAGCGGATACGTGGACCTCCGTTGAGCTCGAATTGCGGCGTCCAGAACCGTTACCCGTGCTTGTCGATCTCACAAGATTCTTGGTTTCTTCCGTGGCTTTTCTAACGAATATCACCACCATCTCGGTACACCTCGATAGTCTGGTTCAGCCTGTTCTGCATATTCAGAAACAATTACAAGAACCGGTCGATATACCAATTTCCCGATATTTGAAGCCGACAACCCCGTCACAAATCCTGGCAGTGGAATCCATACAACGTACCGGTAGGGCGACGCTGATCGTTTTTGGGCGACGCTGACCTTATCTAGCTCAAAGGATTGTGGTCGACGCCGCTGATTGGGCATTCGCTTCTAGTTCGATGTCTGCAACGTGCGTTGACGATACTGCCGACAACTTAGTTGAACGCCCCGGGCGCTCTGAGGAAGATCGTCAACCACGTACCTTTCGATTTGCTGATGCTAAACTGGAGGAGAACGCCATCACGCATGACTTGTATACGGCAAAGACTCGCGTTAATCTACATCCGGACTCGGAGACGAAGAGAAGTATTGAGGAAAGCATGAAATCACTTCCAGACACTTTTAAATGCAAGGCTGTCTATGTAGGTACTCTTCATTCCATCGATTCGCTGCCGTTCACCGTGTTCGTTTTAGTTTAATCCCATACAATCCTTGACTGGCATCAGCAACTCGTCATCACCCAAGGCGAAACATCTCGCCCGCCTTTTCTGCGGTTCGCATGGCATTTTCCCCGAGAACGACAGGTACGTATATCGGTTCACTGTCTGACATGTGTTGACACCCTGCTGTCTGAACTGAACAGTGGCCGCCTGTTCATCGTAAGTATTACTTTCTCAGCTATCGACGCGACTCTAAATTTTGGATGCAGGGTCAGAGTACCAACCAGACAACTGGCATTGGACTGCACATTTCTGCGCACTTCTTGCCCACCATGGAACGTGGCTCAATCGATTTAGCGTAAGCATGTTATTTGCGTGTACATCGTGACACCCACTGACTGGTTGGTCAGGAATGGACACGTTGAAGGTATGTGTATGGCGAGTCGACACCTTCCAGACCTCTCGTCTGATGTTGTCGATAGTTTGGAACAAAGAGGTCCTTTGGGTTGGTGGGCTTCTGGCACGCATAATCTACGAGAAGGAAATGCATTCCTTCGTCAAATTCAAGGAAGATCAGGCAACACACCTGGGTTTGTGCACGATGGCGCGTTTCGCTTTTGGCCCCACGTCACCGCATAGTAAAGTGTCGCATATTCTGCAAGATTCTTTCTTCTCTTGCTGCCACAAGCCGAAGTCGCCGTTTCCGGTCGTATCTGAAGGTGGAGTCAGATGTGCGTCGGACCTGCAGTTCCGCCAAAGCAACAAAGACCTATTATTCCTCAAGAAATATCTGGTACTTCACAAGGAGGTCGAATCAAGCCAACACACCCAGATCATCAGCCGATACGGAATCCCGCTATTCAAATTTGGAGACATCGTGCGGGAATTTGAATCTGGGGTCACACGGGACGCATTGAAGTCATTCTTCGTTTGGTGGGAAGATGTCAGGAGGAATCCACCTTCATCCCCCTCTGCCAAGGATGCCCGAGAGAAATTCTGCAAGGAATTTGCCTTACGAGGTATCTTGCGCTCGAGCCCGAGCGATATTGCGTTCAAGAAAATCAAACACTTTACGTTTTTCCCATTGCCTAATGATCTTTCCCCTCCCGATACCATCCACATCGAGCTCGCGCAGGGTGTGCCTACTAGAGATGCGCTCCACTGCTTTGGCTGGACTCAGCTCTCGCTGCTCGATTGGCTTAAATTTGCCTGTTCCCAAGCACGGAATTCTGTCCAGTCCTCGGACGTGGGTTATCGTATCTTACGCATCCTCGTTCAGTTCGCACTCGTGGAAGACCTGCGCGCGTGGGATGAGGCCGCCGAGCTCATGAAGAACTTGGAATGCATACCGACCAATATCGGACTGAAGCGACCAGTTGATTCATATTTTGACGAGGCTGACGTCTGCGAGTGCCTTCCAGTCGCAAGGGAGAACGTTTTCCAAGACATTGCGCCGACTCCTGTCGCAATGGATAGAGGTTTCGACTACAAATACGTGGACCAGGCACATATACGGAAAGTGTTGCTCTCCATTCGCGTGTGTCGAATGATGGACTGGAAGGATATGGTTGAAAGGTACGTTCAATTGGCAAGGGTTGCTTATGATGCACGCTAACAGATCCTGCAGGTTAGAGACCGCCGCCTCAGAAGACTCGAATTCTCGGCTCCTCCTATATCTTGTTATCGTTCTGAGGGCGAGGTTGTCGGATGGGCAAACTGGTGATTTGAAGAAGAAGAAAGTTCTCTATTCAGAAAATCGTGGACAGGTATCCGCGACGGAGTTGCTACTGCCCAATGACGACATGCGCAGACTCGGACTCCCAATTCTCGCATTACCGCGGGGTGGCATGACCTTGCTGCAAAGCCTTGTCGACCCAACTGGCTCGTTCTCGATGGAAGAATTCATTGAATCTCTGGGCATACAGAAATATCCAACTCTTGACAAGATAATCAAGCTAGCTGCTTCGAACAACCCGGCGGTGCAGCAGTCCGCGCTTCAATATCTCTTGTCGAACCTCGAGACACGCTACAACGCTTACAAACCCGAAGACTTCCGCGACGATGCGTTTATCCCAACGACGATCGGGTCACTTGCCCGTCTGAACGAGGTAGTGCAACCTGTAGTCCCGGACGCGTAAAGTCACTGAGGTATATTTATAGGTGTTCGCATCGCCCATCTGGGAGAAGCTAGGCTTCAAGCAGGCTGCCGAGACTTTGCGTCGCGACCTCTCACGACTAGGCGTCAAGGAGGATCCGTCTGTTGATACGATTATCCAGTGTTTCAAGACTCCGGAACGCAGACCATCAGACATAAACACTGCCGCGGTCTGGTTTGAGCTTTTATACCAACACGGCAGTATGTCTACGTCTCGCGTTAGGTGCTTGCATTTGATTCTGACCGTGACCACGAAGAACTTCCCGTTTTGAAGATGCGCGACGACTTGTCAAAAATACCCTTCGTACCTGTGAAGAGCACAGGTTCGTCCCCCGCAACGTCGGATACCGAGTACCTCTGCCCGAAAGATTGCTTCATTACATCGACCGACACGAAGGATCACTATCGTAGAATCTTTCCGTTCGTCGATTTCGGTTCGAATGGGAATAGCTTTCTAGAGTCTTGTTGCGCCAAGAAGTCACCCGACGCATCAGATATCGTCCGCAAGATACTGGAGAACCCTCAGGGATACCTGGAAGCCCTTGGAAGCTCGGATCTGTGAGTCGATTGTCGGCGATACGAGAGATAGCGGTGACTCATGTTTCGGTAGTTACCTCGAAGACTTGTGTACCATCGCCTCACGACTCGAGTCGATATCTGACGAAGACAAGCAACTCATGAAGAAAGCTGCCATGTTCCCCGCTTTCCTGAATGGCACGCTTGGCGAAAAACTGTTACCAGCAGACCAAATACTCATAAGTGACTGGGGAAGTCGTGACTTCGGTAGCAATGTCTTTATAGCTCCCGAAAAAGATATCCTTCAAAGTAAGTGTGCTGGTTCGAGTGTTTGTATTCAATTTACTCATCCTTGCCATAGAAATGTACCGTGAGATAGGTTCAGTATTTCTGGGGAAGTATGTGCGGCATGAGATATGTTCCTCAGGTCAGAAGGCTGAGGGTGACCTTGCGTTCAACCGTGAACAAGTGATCTGGCGCATCAGATGTTTCATGAAACGGCGGGACAACAGCGGAAGGACAGATGTTTTGTTCGATGAGCAAGACTCAAACAAACTTCGCGTGAAGGGTTGCAGGAACCTCAAACTGAAGAAAATATTCGCGCCACCATTTGGAGCTTCGGATGAGACTGATCATACCCACGTCAAGGCAGGTTTAATGTTCGACGAAGATGACGGGACACATACCCTTTATATGGTCGGAGACCCTAGCGAGTCGGTAGCCCTACGGAATGAGTGCGTTATTTCCCTCCATCATCACACTTGCTGACTTGTACAAAGCATTGCTGTGGCGCTTTGTCACGTCTTGCTCAAGACTTGTGGGCCCAACGATGTGTTGCTCCTGGCCTCGTTATTCGCTATGGAAGACAAGAACCTTACCGATTTTTATGGAAGTGATGTGACGTCTGCATCTCCAGGTGCTCCAGATGTAAAAGGTGACATCGTTGAAGATATAATATTACAAACTGACCACAGTCCGTTCCCCACACAGCGAAGCCGAAGAAGGTTAAAGTCGAATTTGCGCTGCCTCTATTTCTGGCGAAGCGGGTCGGGATACCCAAAACTAGGGGTTGGAGGCTCGTTAACAAGAAAACTACATCCACAGAAGATGGCAAGAACATCTTCACTCTTCCCCTGATGCATTATTGACGTTCCTGCTGACAGGCGTGGACAGGGCGATTACATCGTGGGGCGGGTCACGTCCAAATTTCAAGACTCATGATTTCAGCGCACTCAGTGCACACCCCGACAAAAAGAAGCACAACAACAAATGCAAACAGGTCCACGGGATAATGTTAAAAAAGAGAAGTTAGTCCTCCATCCGTTGTTCGGGTTCCCGAATCGATAATTTAAATCTAAACGTAGAGGATCTGCGAGACGAAAAGACGCAAATCCAGTTCTTTTTGGCACGTGAGTACTCGGAGATCGTTCCATTCGACTGTTTGAACTAACTCGAGTAGGCGATGCCAAGTGTAAGCAGCCACCAGAGGTTGCCCTCAAAGAATTTGCAGGGCTCATCTCGGAATTGGCCCGTGTGTTTGGCCGAGAGGATGCCTCTGAAGTCTGCTACATTTTCTGGCACGATGCAGATGACGATCTAATGGCCTTCAATCGAGATCAAAACTCGATCTACCTGAACCTGGCACATTATTACAAAATCTGTGAGTAATTTCCACGTGATGCTCTGAGCTGCAGGTTGATCGGAACATACAAGTTCACATGGAACGTGCCGAATGGAAAGACGTGGTTACTGACTGGTATGTTGAACCTACATTTACCACGCAAGACGTTCATCGCGATCATAGGTATCTCATCCTGGCGCATGAAATTGCACATAATGTGACGATGGACCATGACGAGGAGCATGGATCGATATCGGCGAGACTTGCTATCAAATATCTTTCTGACCTACATGCGCGCTTTCCGTGTTTCATCGAGAACGGGCCACTACCACAAATCGCTTGAACGTTCCCACAACCAGCTAGCAATACCCTTGATATCTATTTACAGGTCTATGTCTCATATACCGTCGGATTGGTTAGAGGTGTGGACTCTGGTAGTAGTACTGTATGCTCAATGCACCCTATTTGATACATCGGCCACGAGGATTGACAAAGTACAGGGTTGGGCGCTGATGATACCAGTGGATAAGTGATCTTTGCCATCCGAACGAGGGTGTGTGCGTAGTGCCAAGGTCACCTGAGGAAGGCCGATAACAAATCAGATACCGGTGGGGCGGGTAGACATCACTGGCAGTTGGGGGGTCGCACGAAGGGCCCTAGCGGTGGCCGGCTCACAGTGTTCATTTGTCCTTGCGATCGATCGTTATTCCAGGAGCGACTCCTTAGGTAAAAAAAAATCCCCCAGGGAAGGGCCCCCAAGTTGAGCTCATACCGCCTGTAATGGTGGTCTGTTCGGTAAAAAAAAATTGTTGTAGACCTGGTGAAATATCGTCCAAAACTCCGAGTCAGGGAACCTGACACCATGGATGGTGAAATCAATTTCATTAGGTGTCAGGGTAGGTAGGCTGGGTTATTTTCGCCGGCTTAGATCACTTACTAACTTCCATTCGCTTTAATATGGGCGTAGTCCATCCTTATGGTAAGGGTACTGATCTGAGGGTCTGGCATTGACATGGAACAACCTATGTAGCGAGATCTAGCGGAGTCTGAAAATGTGACGGTGCCGTTTGCCTCTTGCCGCGCGCATAGGACAACTGACAAGTGTTCCGAAAGAGGTGTGTGTCCTGTAAAATTCCGAAATTTGAAGTTCGATAACCACAAGCCACATTTCTCTCGGTATGAACATAACTGCTAACCACCGCTCGCGTACTATTGCATGTCACGGCGTTGAGTCGACCAGGAGTGTCAGTGCAAATCCGAGAATCTCCGAGGATGCCTCTGAACTTCCGAGTCCGTGAACTACGATCTCCTTGCATTTCCATTGTTTCCAGCTTTTTTTTAGGAGCCCATCTTTCCATTTTCGGCCCTTTTGTCTCATCAACTACTTGCCAACCGCTCAGCGACCGGCCAAGCTTCTGTGCGGTCTCACTGGTCATGGGATCAGCCAACTGGTCGATTTTATGCATTAAATTCAAATTGCATCCATACCACACGAACTCTCTGAGACCAATTCACAGAGCTAGCACCATCGCCTCGGTCGTCGAAAGTTTACAGTTGAGACCAGATCTACTGAAATTATTCATCTTCAGATTTAGCTAACGCCATATCCGGGCTCCACCGTTGCCTATAAATACTTCTGGGAAGTCAGCGATTCAGCGATTTTATGATCTGTTTCAATTCAAGTTGATTCCGCTTTCCCGTAGTGTGAATTGCGTGCGTGACAGTACCATTTGTTATCGGTCGCGCGCTCATTTTGCTCGTGGTGGTATGATAGCCGGGCTACGTGCAGAACCGGCGCAGAGCTGTACTGGTCGGAACCAACCTTAGACGACTCGTCATTCGCGACATCGGGTGGAAATAAGCATCAGCTTCTCACCATCAGACCAACCTGTTAGTTGTGTCTACTAGGGCCAACATTAAGCGTCAGGTCACGATCACTTGCGACAAGATGTCATTATCTCAATGATGGCTTGTTGGCGTTGGAATTTCAATTGACTGTCAGAACTGAAGGCAGTCGTAATGTGATTATTATGTAATTTGAGAGAACTTGCCGGTCCGTCCTGATATAATCCTTCAAATGGCTGTTAAGTAGCCTCCCCCGGATCCGCGATATCCTCATCCTCACCCTCTCTTCCCCTCTTCCCATCCGTTCTAACATCCCCCTCCACCAATGGCAGCCTTAGATAATACGTATGCCCCTTTCCTCTCCCCCCTGGTCTCGTTTTGATCATCTATTCCAGTCTCGGTGCCCTCTTCATCGGGGTTATCTTTGCGGCTATGTAAGTAATGACACATTGCGCATCCACCAAGCTTACTCATGATGCCTTCCATAGTCTATACGGATGTGCGTGTGTACATTTCCGTTTCCGCACTATTTAGCTAGCAAAAAAAAATGTAGTCACCTGTATTCAAATCTGGTACTACTTTACTCAATATCCTTCGGACCAGTGGTACATCAAGTCTCTTGTCAGTGTACATGAATTTCTTTTCGTCCTCTCTCAAATTTTGCGTTGCAGGTCATTGCCGTTTTTGTCTTGGACACTTGCCACCAAGCCCTGATTACGCACTTGGGAAAGTGCGATCATTCCCAACCGGTATATCTGTATTCACTCGTCCCTAGTCTACACATATGTTATCACCAACTTCGGAGTGGTTGAACACCTCCACCACATTGTCTGGTAAGTGGATTCTTGTTTGCGGACTCATTGTACTCATTCACTACCAGGAGCCTGGTGGTGAGGTTACAGTCCTCCCTCGCTGACATGATCATTGACTTGATTTATAATTCAGATGGAGCTTTTCCTCAATGTACGTGACTTGTTTGGCTTCACTGTTCCTTCGTAGTTCACAATACATATAGGCATTCATTATATTCTTCGTCCAGTGCTTCCTGGCAATGCGCATTTACCTAGGTATGTTCTACCTTTCACTAGTTGAATCTCGTCGTTGACTCTCTTCACAGTCAGCAATAAGAGCTGGCTTGCCACTGGCACAGTTGTAAGTTATGTGTTGCTCGAAACACGCAGCTTGACCCCTTAGCTGCATTGTTTCTAGCTGTTATTTATTATTGCTGAATTCGGTGAGTAACATGCTCCAGAGCGCAACTCTCCCCGCACTAAGAGCACTCCATCCACAGTCATAACTTTGAGTAAGTGACAGACAATTTCGTCCGTAAACGCCATTGATCACAGTGACATCGTGCAGTCTTCGGTGCTGACACGTATGTTTCTGTTTCTATATGCTTCTCATCAGCCTTTCGTTCATGCACATCTAGTTGGTCTAGGGAGACGTTTGAACAGATTGTTGACCTGAACGTATGCGATGTAAATCCAGCCTTGTGATCAGTCCGCTGACGATACGTTTCAGGGACTTTCAATGTCTATTAATGCGCTTTCCGCGGCAGGGGATCTCATCATTGCTGGTTTTCTTTGTTATATGCTGCAGGTATCGCGGACTGGCTATCGAAGGTGAACGTTTCCACACATTTCGCTCGCCCTGTATCCTGATATTATCTCATCATCAGATCTGAGACGATGATCGACAGGCTGGTAAGTGTCCACTATCAAAGGTGTCGCTTTCGGCGAAAAGACGAGCGTGGCATAGATTTTATTCAGCATCAACACCAGTCTTTTGACCAGGTCAGTTTCGTGCTCTGATCGAGGCGGAAATCGCTGACAGTGTGACCAGTGTCTGTGCCCTTGCTTCTTTGGTATCTGCAAGTGTTGCCGGCGCCTCGAGCGATTGATCGTTGCTGATCATGCAATGATAGTTTTGTGTGTGGCCCGGCACGTGGTTCTACATCGCATTCTATGTCTGCATCGGCCGACGTACGTTCTAAGTACGTCGCGAGGGAGGTCGTTTTCGTTGATGGCATTTCACACAGTTTACACCAATACCCTCCTTGCCAGCTTGAACGCGCGCAACGGATTGAAGGACAAAATTGAAGGCGGCAGCGCGACATATTCCATGCAAAGTTACAGCAGGCAACGAAAGTCGACCCGTTCTGCGCTGAGAACACCAACAAAGGTACCCTCTTTTCTTTCGTAAAATGGTATACAAACGAGGCCTGAGTCAGTCCATTCCAACCAATATTTCCATCAAGATCGACACGACGGAGGAGTATATACAGGACACGGTGAGGAGTGACGACGATCACGCTGTTTTTCCGCACGACTGATACGGTGACCAAAAGTACTCTGTTTCGCACGACGGTTTGAAGGATTTCGAGGTCGTTTGAGCCGTATTACGAGTCATTTAGAAAGAAAAAAAAAACGACAGCCCAAGAACCGATACGTAGCTCATCATTCAGGAGACATATCGGAATCTCCATACGTTCGTGACAATTTTTCGTTCCTAGCTCGCGTTTGACCTCGGACGATACCGTCCGTCGAGCGATTCCTATGATTATTATTATTATTATTTCGATATTAATCGAACGTCGGGTCTGAGGCCTGAGGGAGCGAGCTCTTGTCAGGTAAAGACGGAGCCGTTCCATATTTCCCTTGTGACCACGTAATAGCGTCACGGCGTGCTGTAGACGCCGACAGTTCTAGTCGACCTGGAAACGAGTCCGACAGGTCGATCAAGGGGTGAGTGTGAGGCGAAAATGTTTAACAGACGGAGAGTCGGAGACGGGGAAAAAGAATCTGGATTGAAACGGCCAGTCGGGTACGGTTGGGACCACCTTGAAACTCGAGCGTTTGAACCGCCGTGTGGTCGGACCGAATAGTTTTAATCGGAGGAGGAGGGGGCTGGAGGTGATGAACCTTGTGATTTTTTCCTTGAGGCTGGGCTCGGACGCGAATCACATCACGCGATCATGATGGAGCCTCCGGTTCGTTGAAGCTCTCGCTAGCCCCATGTCGCTCAGAACCGACCCGTGACAAGCATAGGCTCATACCAGCCCTCCCGACGCGAGAGACTCGGACGAGCGTCAGAGTCGGTGCGACTCGGAAGTATCTACAAGATCGGTGGGTCCTGTCCTGCCCGCCGGGGGCAGAATGTGCGCAAGATCCGGGAAGCGGTGGGGTCTGTACCTAGCCTACCTGCCGGTCTGTCCTGACTTGGCGTCGGATAAAGAATACCCCATGGGACACTGACGGATAGAGTATTCGTCCGAGAGTGACATCCCTTGTGGAATACCAAGGAGGGACCTTGACAACCAACTCGAAACAGGAATATTGAGCAATGGCACACGACCACATTGTATTGCCTATCCAACTTATCATCGCATGTGCACGCAGCACATCGAACGACGGAACGCGAATGTCAATAAATTAACTAGCCTGTCATCAGAAAAAAAAAAAAAGAGTACTAGGAAAAGTCCGGTCGTATCAACAAATATAGAAGGTCACATGGGTCGAAATCGCTGTCATGTTCCCCCGAGGGGATCACGCCCTCGGAGGCGGCGTCGCGTCGCGGTCCCGGTCCTCTACCCAATGAGTCGGCATCGGTACGCTCGGGCCATCAAAATCAGAAAACGGGTCGTCCTCCTTTGCATCCTTGTCCTTGTCCTTGTCCCCGCCAAACGATAGATAGGATCCGCGCTTATATTCGGGCGGCTTGCCATCAGAGGGAGGTGGGCCTGGTGGAGGTAGGTAAACAGGCGCATAGGCAGTCGCATCGTACGGTGGGTTGTAGTGTGTGGGATAACCGTCCCCGCGTGCTTGATTGGACGGTAAACGAGACGTATTGGCGGGGCTAGCGGGATCAAGCACTTGTCGGTAGTACGCAAACACGAGAGCCGTAAACAATAGTCCAAGGGCTGAGTTCAAAGTTGATCAGATCGTGGCGCATCTTCAAGATAGAACGCTGCTCACGGATTATGATAACAAGCGACACGATCTCCGCCCAGGAATCATGGTTCCACTCATCGTCACAGTCTATTCATACGTCACGTCTTTGGCAGGACAAGATAAACGTCAAACTCACATTGCTGAGCTTGGGTTGAATCCATAAGCGTCGTCGGATCCGAGCCCCAAATCCCGAAAACCTGAGGAACACGCATCAGTCATAGCGAGCAAGACGATCTCGACACATACCGAACCGATGGATCCGGTCTGTGCAATGGCTGTGCATTCTGTGATCAAATCGGACTATGGGAATGATGAGCGGCGACGAAAATAAACCGACGACGATCTACAAACCTTGAACACAAAGTGAGTGACGACCCTCAAGATCGTCACTCCGAACACGAGCAGTGTACTCAGCGCACACAAGAATGCATATATTCTCACTAGGACGAGTCGTTGCTGGACCCGCCGCGATGAATCGTGATATCCCCTGATAAGCCTGATCGAAGACCTACCGAGCCTGTAGCCACGATTCCATATATTTGGAAAGCGCATGCGACCGCATACATCACTCCTTGCGCTATCGCCAACGGAGCAAGCTTTGGAAAATCGTCTAAAACGTAGCGCGTCATCGCTAGGACAAGGATTCCATAAGTCAACCCTACCGTTCTTTGCGAGATTGAGTTGCTTGAAGGACGACACCTAGAGATCGCGGTCAACGAGGGAAGAGTCCACAGGTCCGCCGGACTTACGGTCCTGAAGAGAAATTCGGCTCATTGAGCGCTCGGTTCCGTTCGAGCAATGACGGAAGCTTACCATGCAAGAGACCAGATGGCCGTGATAAGAGCCACTGTGCTATGAGATGAGTGTATGTCCTCATGGACGCAAAGGACGACGACGAAACTTGCAATGACGACAGGTCTGAGACTTCTCCCGTAGTACCTCATGACATACCGGTATGCAGGGGGAGCGTCTACAACGAATTAAATGAGCGGGATGAAAGCGAACCCAAAGTCAAACTCGCCGGTCGGTGGAGCCCTGTTTGAACCCATCGTTGGACCAGAAAAGATGATGGAAGGAGGAGAAGAAGAAGCCTTGCACTGCGGGCAAGGCTCAAGCACAGCATCAACGTCATCGTTCCCACGCCATCTCATCGACGACAAGCGTATGTAGGTATATTCGAGCAACGTCCGTCAGTTTCCGTAGTAGTAGTAGTAGTAGTTCAAGATCAAACGGACTAGCACCGCCAATCGTCACGTCGCAAAAATCCCAATGATTTTAAACGAAGGAACCGCCTGTCCTTCGTCACCCAACAAGAAACACTCCACATAATGATTCCCCCGCGTCACGAAATGATCGATCACTTCCAACCTGCGAGGACGAGAGTGAGGTGAGACGACACGGACGAAGAAGACACGGACATGGGTACGGGCGCATCGACGTCCCCCGCATTCTCGATGATCACAGCCCCTCCAAAGTTGTCGTCCACCCAACACTCTATCTGGCTTCCCTGGTCGACGTCTCGAATCGGTTCCTTGACGTAGTATATCCCCACGTCGCCCGCTCCGACCTTGATCGGCACCCGCAACTTGCTCAACGGCATCCAACTATGCCAATAATATTCGGCGGTCAGCAGGGGGGAAGTACCCGGATGAGGGTGTGCCGCGTGCCATCCCGAACCATAGAATAAAGACGGCGGTACGGGGTTCACCAGATCGTTGGCCGAGGCACAGAATGGCGCAGGCTCTTCGAAAGGCCGTGACGCTCGCGGCCGCGTATTGATACGGACAGGTGGGATCTGCAGTTCAGGATAGATGGGACCAGGGTGCGAGTCAGCAGCAAGGGCTACCGCAGGTTTCCTTCCCAGCGCAGCGTTTTCGTCAGCAACTTTGTGTGGCTCAGGGGGCGCACCACCCTTCCGGGCACCAACACCGCCGAAAAGATGAATGTCCCCACTGTGGCCAGGAGAGAGCATGGGATGCATGGTCTCGTAGGAATGACCGCCAGCTGTGGCCCACGCAGCACAGATTTGAGATTGGAAATAAGAACTCAGGACGTCCGCGAGGAGGACATGACCTTCGGCATTGGGGAGGACTGGATCGGCATAGTAGGACTTGACAAGGTCGGGGTCGGTCATGTACGTAGGGTACAGAATGGGTTTCACGCTGTGGCAACATCACTATAGTCTTACGAACCAGAGATAAAGGGACATACCTAACGTGAGGGACGTCGTAGAATTGTGCGACGATGTTATGCCAATGATCTGGTCCAGCGAAACCATGGAGGTTGTGAATTTGAGGGCTAAAGTGGCCTAGGATGACGATAGCAGGTTGGTCGGGTCTGTCGAGCAGAGAGCGAACGAGAAGCTCAAAGTTCTCCATGCCCTTCTGGTCACTGACGAACGAGAACAGATGAGGAATAAGAGTCGAGCGTCGCGTATCACTCACGCTGGATCATCGGCGTCAAGCTCCAATATCACGAGGTCGGTGTCCTCGGGTACGTGATGTGCGCTGCAGAAGCCAAAGTACCCAGAGTTCGTTCGACGCATGGCTCCATTGGTGAGCTCGGAAGCGGGATGTGGAAATACGCTCAACCACCATTGGAAGAAACGGGAGGGATAGCACAGGGGAGATAACGGGTCGTCACCAGCGCCGTGACATGCCGACACTGACCACGCAAGGCGTACATATGACACAGAGTCCAATGTTTTAGAGCACGAAAGCTCACCTGAACCGCCTAACACGCTCATCGTAATTGGCTGACCCAACAAGGCCTTGTGAATCACCCGGTGTACTCGACCTCCACTCCCAAGGTGTAACCGACTCTGAGCGAGGGCCATCCCACCGTACTTTTTCACGATGTCATCCCCAGGTCCAAACACTGGACAGAACTGGAAAGGATTGCTCGACGTATCCTCTTCTGAGTCGTTGGCCGTGAAATAGTTGGCCGAGTGAAGGTAGTTTATCGGTACGAGTCCAGCAGTGCTGACGGGTTGCGGTTGTGGATGATACGTGGTGAGAATTTGGCGCGATATAGCCACGAGGGACACGAAGGCGAGCAGGAGGGCCCATATTCGATTGGGTACGCCAAAGGAGCGTCGGTGCCATCGTGACCGCACCGGGTCGACGCCCA
>JBBPLY010000032.1:0-35681 GCA_038090035.1 Xerocomus nothofagi | reverse complement strand
GTGTCCATTGTGGGTTCGATGGCACAACGCAGTCTTGCCTCTTTGATGAGCGCAGAGATGACGTACTTGGCTCCCATGTGTATAAACACAACGAAGAGCGACATGGGAATTTTCTGGTGCCACGGTAAGGGATAGCTATATCAGCGACTATCAGATCGTTAGCGGCCTATGCGTCGTGCGACTCGCCTTCTGTCGTACAGCGCTTTCAACATTATCTGAACGTCGTCGGCCGCGTCCTGAAGGTGTACGACGGGACATGACTCCGTGAGCGCTTTCTCGCCTTCGTTGGAGCCAGCGCAATCAAACATGTCCTTGAAGACCTCGGAATGGGAGCTCAGAACGCTGCGATGAACGCGAAAGGATTTTTCTTCGGCAACGATAATGATATTTCCATCCTCTTTCCACGGTTCGAGACAGACCGTTGTTCCTGTCATCGATGTTACGGGAGGTGGGGAAAGTATTTCGGGTCTGAACAAGGCAAGAGAGGGAGCCTTCGGTGCCTGCCGTTTAGTAACGCAGCCTAGGGGTCAAATTCCTATAGCAGCAATTGATCGTATCCCTAATTGATGTCAATAGAGACGCTAGCTCCGCCAATGATTCGACAGCAAAAAAAATAGTTATCTGCCTTGGTCAATGTTTAACGATCCGTTCACTTTTACTATGGAAGTTAGCGATATATATATGAACGGCTACAACTTACAAGTACGAAACACGCACCCACTTCACACACCCATGGATAAATTTACAGAAAGGGCTTCAGCGTCAAACAAGTCGAATTCACTATGAAGAAGTACCGGCGCTGTGGACCAGTGCGCGTCCACTCGTTGAACCCCGTTGGGGAAACGCAGAGCTCTTATCCGTTACCAAATATCGCTATCTAAACATGGTAACTCCGACCGTCGCCGCCCAAAGTTCACTAGCACAACGGTGTGGTCACATCACAATGTCAGAATTCATCAAGCCAGTAATGAATTTCGACGTCTGAGGATTCGTCTAAATAGTTACGACAGTTTTTTTTTGCAATGAGAATGTGTAATATATTTTGTGGCACTGGGAATGATTCCGATTCAGAGGCTCCCACTGCGTCGGCACTTGCCGATAACTGTATAGTTATTCACCCCCGCTTACCGATAGCCATACGATCAGGTCGAGTTCCCTCATCGTCGACAATATGGGAAAAGGTGCGTCGTCGATTTACCCCCGTATCAAAACCAATCCAACATGACCGTCTCACAGTTCACGGATCTCTTGCGCGTGCCGGCAAGGTCAAGTCGCAAACACCAAAGGTCGAAAAGCAGGAAAAGAAGAAGAACCCAAGAGGTCGTGCCAAGAAGCGCATGCTCTACAACCGCAGGTATGCACGAACGGAAATGCACGTACGTAGTTTGCTGACGCCGCGCTCACAGATTCGTGAATGTCACGACGCTCCCTGGAGGCAAACGGAGAATGTGAGTTATCCGATTCTCATATCCTTCGCGGTGTCCTCACGATCCGTCACGCTCTCTCCAGGAACCCTAACCCAGAAAAATAAACTGGTCGATATCCACCTTGCCGTCTCGTTTTTAATTTGCAGTCTCCATTCTTCGCCACATTGCCTTAAGCTACGATATGCGCTCTGACATGCCAACTATGATTCAAAAACTTGACTTATATGTATTCGACTAGGCTGATTCGAAGAAAGTGTTCGAAATATCTCGGGGTCGATGAGTCAGAGTGGACGTGTGGGCTACGCTCTGCCCCACAGAAGAAATTGGCATCGGCAGCCAAACTGAAGCCTTGACGTCGTCGGTCAGATTGCTGAGCAGTGATGCTGGATATGTCGATGCGGCTCTGATTTGGGTGAGCGGTCGCTATTTAGGTTTGAAGCAGCTCGAATCAATGATAGTTGCGCTTCGCGATCGTCGACGCTGACGGTCATGTGCTCTGCATCCAACTCTGATTCCGACTGTGGGGTCTGTGGTGTGTGCGTATGCGTCGGTGGGTGTTGGGATTGGGTGGTGGATTCCCGGTATCCACGGGTCAAGCAGGAGTGGGCCAGGCGCCATCTTAGCCTCGCCGGATGTGCTTCGAAGCTGACAACCACTTGCATGCCAGACTTTT
Organism: Xerocomus nothofagi; assembly: GCA_038090035.1. Lineage (NCBI taxonomy): Eukaryota > Fungi > Basidiomycota > Agaricomycetes > Boletales > Boletaceae > Xerocomus > Xerocomus nothofagi. The sequence goes on along the minus strand of JBBPLY010000032.1, from coordinate 33,581 downwards.
AACGTTTCTCTTATATTTTTTCAATCATTAGGCATGATGTGTTCATCACTCGCATCGTCTGCAATAGACTGTCTGTCCGACTCATTACGCCTCACTTGGTAGCCATGTACGTGATGTAGATAGTATAGTACATAGCTATCATAAATGGAATCTAAGTATAGTGTACTATCTAAACGACATGTTCGCTAGTATCCTTAGTGACTTCATCTATCGACATTTCGAACTTGAATCGATAGATTTCCTCGAAGATATGTCGACGTGAATGTTCGACTGATCCCATTATCGCCTCCTGAATGTCCGCTTGACGTGCGGTGTGCGCAGCCTTATTTCCCTCCCTCCGGACGGGATTACCGGTGTGTAGACACACCCAATCCAGCGCGTCGGCCGAGAGGGTGGGAGAGACGTTACGGTGTTGGAGCTGGTCTGCGATATACTGTACTAGACCGGGCGTTGATCGGGTGCCACGTAGATGGTCCCATGACCGGACCCCGAGTAACTGGACCAACTTCTGTCGCGCCAGGTCGAGCAGGACACGTAGACGGATCGGAGTAAGGAGAGAAGTAGTCTTATTATAATTCAGTCAGATGATTTGAATGATCGAGGTCGAAAATGACTTACATGACATAGATTTTCGATGGCACACTTGAGGTGTTGCCTTGAATCTAAGAGATCTCCCTTCAGAGATGCGACAGTCTCTTCAAGGGTCGCGTTCGACTCCTTCAATGTTACGATCGACTCCTTCAGTGATGCGACTGCACTTTCGAGGGTCGCGTTCGACTCCTTCAATGTTATGTTCGACTCCTTCAATGTTATGTTCGACTCTTTCAGTGCTGCATTTGATTTTTTTAGTCTTTCAACAGAGCTTTGAAGCGTCGCATTCGACTTCGTCACCCTCTCAATAGACCCTTCAAGCGTTGCGTTCGACTCCTTTAATTCTGCCGTAGAGTTGACCAGCTCGGAGATCCTTGATTCGGAGCCATGGGCATTGAGCTCCAGTTGCGCTAAGCGCGTGGACAGACGCTGCAGCAATTCATCTGAGAAGCGTTAAGTTGAGAACTTGAGAGATTAATCAAAACGACTTACCAGTGGTTGATTGCCTTCGGCTGTCCCAAAGGCGTTGTTTGACATTCTCTCTTTGAGCCGCACCGGGCTTGACTACGACACAGATCGTGGACCCTAAATTATCTAGATAACTGTCGTTAGAAGCCGATATCTGATTCTTGATGGAACATACCAAAATAGGTTTCGACCCCCTGCATTGTGACGTCGGTTAGTGGATCTTCTCGAAGATCGTATGCTGAGTTGATGGCCGCCACTGCAGCCCCTCTTCCGTCCTGCATCGCCCGATAAAGCGGACTGCCGTGGGTGGAGTAAGTTCCCACGCTTGCAGATATATCATCCACTTCCGTTCGGGGGTCGTCAAACACAATCCGTAGTCGAGTGATTGCCATGCTAGCGTTGAGGCTCACAAGAAAAATCTCACAGAATCAGTCTCTTTTTCCCGTCATAATACATATAGGGCTACTGAAGTTCAGTCCAGAGCTCGAGGTTCAGACCGTCCAAATCTAAAATGTCTCACCCCCATAATCGTGGGAATGCAACTCATCACGAAAAACCTTCCTTTTTTGGTTGGAATCGAGTTCCTTTTTTGTAATACAACTCACCGGCACTTGCCGGCGCCCGTGCCGCGACACACCAGCACCGTCCACGAAGATGATGTCAAGCGAGAAAAGTCACTAGTTGTACAATAGAAACAGGGTAACTTGGGTAGTTAAGAACGACCTTTGCCTTTGTCTGATGAGACGGTGATACAGAGTTGCTTGTAGGGGCTTGTGGGCAATCCGCTTGGTTTTTATATAACTTGAAGTTAAAGCTTCGGCCAGCGTAACACGGCTGAATACACATGCCTGTCGGAATCAGCTGCCTAAATAACATGTATATGAATACGAACATCTGCACGGACAACTTGAACGGACCAGCAAGTCTTGCACAGATACTATCATGTATGTGGGCCGCATTGCGAGAGCGATGAACTAATTTACTTTAAGAGGTAGGTAATTTCCACGGATGAGTGACGTTGTTAAAACAAGGTGACTGACCGTTGTCGCTTCCAATGCCGCATCTAATATTGGCCGCTAGATGCGGGCATTGGAAGCGACAACGGTCAGTACTGTGTAGGTGATCCAAACGCGGTGCACGTTATCCTCAGCGCCATGGGGGTGTTCCATTGACCGCAGTCATAATATTGGCGCACCCACTCCGAAAGACTCATATTTTCGTTCTCGGTGTTACCGACTCCAAATCGCGGAAGCGACAGCAACAACGTCTCGCATCTCCGCCACATCATGGACCCTCGCCACGCTCGCCCCTTGTTGAACAGCACACGCCACGGCCGCTGCTGTCGCCCACCCTCTCTCCTGCGCACTCGTCTTTCGCCCTTTGTATGTCCCCTCCGCGTCCGGCTCCTCCAACACCACCCCCAACACTGATTTCTTGGACGCTCCAAAAAGCAACGGATACCCCGCCAATGCATTTCCAGGTTTGTCGGCCGACACCTGGCCCAAATCGCGCATGAGCGCCAGCTGCCCTTCTACAGGCTTGCTAAACCCGATCCCGGGGTCGACGAAGACGAGCCACCGACGGACCCCACCCGGACCTCGTACGATCGCATCCACCTTGTTCCCGAGCTCTGTTTGGACGGCGGAGACCAGTCTACCGGAGTAAGCTTCGTAATTCTTATTCGCCCCGGCGTCTCCGCGGGAATGCATCAACACCACCGGCACACCCAAGCTCCTCGCTACGCTCCGCATCTTGGCGAAGTGTTCTGCAGACGCGGCGTCGAGCGGGTAGGTAGGACCCGTGAAGGCGTGGACGTCGTTGATGCAGTTCGCACCTGCGCGGATGGCTTGCTCGGCGACTTCCCAACGGAAGGTGTCGACAGAAAGAAGGGCACGTCGGACAGCGTCGTCGGCATGTGTACGGATGGCTTGTATGACGGGGACCACACGCCGAATTTCTTCCTCGGTCGAGACGAAATCGGCATCAGGACGAGTGGAGTAGCCACCGATGTCGATGATATCGGCACCAGAGGCGACAGCGGCCTCTGTATAGGCGATCGTGGTAGAGAACATGTTGTGTTGGGCGCCGTCGGAAAAGGAGTCGGGGGTCACGTTGAGTGTGGCCATAAGATAGGTTTTACGGCGGCGACCGTGGTTGATGGGGTCTGTTGAAGACACCGTCCAGTGTTTTGTTGTGGGTGGCACCTGTATATCGTGAATTTTGTCGAGCGCATTGACATCCAAAGGATATTTCGGGAACGGCATCACTTTGAGCATCGGAAGCTCGTCCTCGCTCCGAGTAGAAACCAGTTCGCGGAGCAGAGCGCGTATGGTCTTGCCACACCCAGGGTGTACGAAATGTGGGATCATACTGTTTCGGAGAGCTTAGCTCGCAGTCACGCAGTGGATGCTGTGACACGACTTACTCGTTCAAGGGCCGGAGCACGAATTCGCGTTCGGGGATGCGTGGATGTGGGATGACAAGCTCGCCAATCAGGTTATCCAAACTGGCACGGCAGTCTGGAGGGCGAGTGTCCGCGACTTGATCGTCATACGTCAGAATGTCGAGATCAATCGCACGCGGGCCGTGACGCATGCCCGGCACTCTGCCGACTACCGTCTCGATAGCCTTGACCAGGCGGAGCAATTCCTTGGAGGACAAGTTCGTTTCGACCTAGCCAAACACCGCAAACGATGATGAACACGGCTACGGGGTAACGACGGACAATAGACACACCATGCAAGCACAGTTGGCAAATCGAGGTTGGTCAGTGACGTACATCGGCGCAGTCTCGTACATGAAACTGGTGTCGACGACTGATACCTGGGCATCATCACCAAGGTCACCCAACAAGGATGTCGGTACTTCGAGAAGACGCAGTGCGGTCTCGATGTTGGCGAATCTGTCGCCAAGATTTGATCCCAGCGCAAGAGCGACAGAGTGTAAAGACGAGGATGAACCACTCTTTGCCGTCCCTGAATTGAAATGTGGTGATTTGGAAGAGGTGCTAAACGGTCTTGGAACTCACGGAGTAGAAAGTCGTCAGGAAAGTCGTCTTGTTTCCGAGTTATCTGGATTTGAGCAGACGCAGCGAGGGGCAAAGCATTTGGCTTCGAGAGCCTTAAAATTACCTTGTCGTCTGGATTCGTCGTATACTTGAGAACGTGACACGCGACGGCCGACGCGAGTGCCTCCACCGTCAGATATTCTGATGGAGCAAATGTCTAAAAAGTGGATGTTTACATTGGCGCACCACCAATAGGCCGCGACCATACCTCTCGAATGGACGCAGAAAGTCCAAAAAAGGGGAACTGTTCTTGAAAGTTAGTCCTCCACTGCCGCTCAATAGTGATATCGAACAAGACGGTCTGCTTCTCGATGCGTTCCCGAGGATTCACGCCAACGATAGCGCTAAAGTCAAGTCCTACGAGGGAGAACATGGACGTGCCCGTTGATGTTGGATCTCTCCTGCGCGTCGTCTCGATCGTGAAACGAGGCGGGGTGTCTCGCAGCGTCGCGACGACGGAAGCCTCGTGCACTTCGGGGTGCGAACGAAAGAGGATCTCGAATACATGGTCTACAAATGCGTCGAGGGACGTGTAGTGTGTCTCGGCCAGTGTCTCTACGAGCGTCGCATATACTCGAGCGTAGTTGATCGAATGGGTCAGGTCGTCCGAACGTGCCGCTCTCGAAATGTCGTGTGCGAGTGTCAGAGAGAGTTGGATCGCCTGCGCTCGTTCTTTCCTGTCGTCGTCGGCGTTGAATAGCGTAAGGCCCAGCTCAGCGATGCGGATGGTGTCCATGGTAAAAGGGTAGCGTCTGGCATGAGTCACTCAGACGATGGTGTGACAATAAGCTTGCCGGGCTTACACGAGCAACTTGCATAGTCCATATTTGGCATGAGCCCCCTTCCGCATCGGACGCTCATTGATTTCGAGGTGTCGGCTTTTGTGATCTGTTCGAGGTCACCTGAAGGCATCCTCGTTGGCAAATGGCCGTGCCAAACCTATGCAGTTGGGCATGCCTCTGCATACTCACCACCCTAGGCGACCGGTCTGGGATTTCGTCCCACCTCCCGTGGGTTTCTGGTCTTGCATGCCCTTGACCAACGGCGCAAATCTGGCGGGCCCACGCCGTCTCGACCCTTGGTTCCGTGACGGAAACCTCGTCCTTGCCGTAGAAGAAGGGTACTTCCGTATTCATCGAGTCGTCCTTTCCTCGGCTTCAAGAGTGTTCCACGACATGCTGTCCTCTCCACCAACCAATAAATCCGCAGACCGCAAAGTCGATGGCTGTCCCGTCGTGACACTCCACGACTCGGCGGTAGAGGTTCAAATCGTCCTCAGGACATTGTACACGAGACCGTGTGTAGTTGACTCACCCTCGGTCCGACGTCGACGTTGACTCGCACTCAGACAGCGAATTTCCGCTGACGCGCCCATGCACGTCTCTATGCTGACAGCATTTCTCCGACTCGGAAAGAAATACGAAATTCGCTGGTTGTTCAACGAGGCTTGTTCGAGGATAAAGCAATGCTACCCATCGTCCTTGTTCTCCCTTCTCTTCCTGCCACCCGACCTCAAACATCCCATCACCGGACGTGACAAGTATGATTTCCAGTTGATCAACCTCGCCCGAGAGTTTGGGTTGTTTTCCTTGCTCCCTGTCGCCATGTATCGCTGTGTCTGCTCGTCTCCATTGACCGCTATCCTCGACGGGTACTACTTCGACGGCTCCTTATATCGTCTCACGCCCGTCAATCAGAAATCTTGTATCATGGGCAGGGACAAACTTCTAGAGCTACGATTCCTTACTTTTGGCTGGTTGAAGGAGCAGCGACCGTGCTGCATAGACGAAGTCAAATGTGCCCTCGGAAATTTTGCCACCATCACAGAATTGTGGTGTCCAGATCGACCCAGCTCTCGGGATCCATTCGTGCGGTGGGATCCCATATGGGATTCTAGGTTCTGCTCGAATTGCATGATATATTGTCATCGGGAGATCGAGGATGGGAGAGAGGATGCTTGGGACGGTCTGCCCTCTGCTTTCGGACTTTCTTCTTGGGAACAGTTGACGAAGCATGAGAGTTACGAGACGGGCTTTTGACACACGACTTGAGGACTTTTGAAACTTATTATTTATTTAGGGCGTTGGGACCAAGTATTTATTGACTTGTCTACGATCGAATCTACTTATCATTTCGTCGCGTTCAATCACTGCGTTGAAGTTCGATATCCGCGATCGTATAGTACACAAGTATTGGGCTACAAAGACACGTGGACTAGAAGGAAACTACTGGAAATCACCTATCATACAACGCCCGTACGCTATCCGAGGCATAATAGTAGGATACAAGAGATACGACCATGCCACTTGGCTCGTATCGTATCATCCTCGATTCGTGCTCACCCCCCTCCACGGACCAAACCTGTCCTCGGGTGACCTCCGTGGCCGCAATCGCAGCCACGACCCCGTTTCAACTGGTACGGCCCCGTACAGCACACCGAAACCAGTGTCAGTCCCCTGTCGATGTTCGCGGAGCTCATGGTCATATAGCTCTCGCACCCTGGTGATGAACCGAGGCATCATAGCACATAAAGCTATATCACGAAACGCGCTCAGGAAGATGGATATCATACTCGTCGTATTGCTGCGAGCTGCAATAACAGGAGCGAAGACGTAAATTGCATTCCTACAAGTTCAGAAGAGGAGTTAGTTTTATGCAGATACTCTAAGCGTAGGTTGGGTAGGGAGAACATGATGATGATAAACGGAAAGGGAGAGAGCGAAACATACATGAGGAAATATAGAATTCCGTCACTCACGAGTTCTCGCGTGTACTGGTTAGGCCGCCACTGCTTCGTCACTTTGTACGTCGAAACCGATTGCTTGAACAATTGGATGATACTGAGAATCACAAGTATAGCAGCGAGGACAAATCGTGGGATTTCAACAAGCAGGGATGGAATTTGGGTCGAGGAGACGACGCAAAAGGATATATCCTTAATTTGGACAACGGTGACTGACGACAAGACATCAAGTGCCACTTGTGTGAGATTGCAGTAATACATGCAGTTAGCTGGCGGCATACCTGAGAGGTAGGTATCTGGATTGTAGTAGATACCTACAGAAGCGAAGAAGAGAATAACCTGCGGCACATAAAAGAACAGGAGGACCCAAAGGATCCTGTTTGATCGATTCCACATTGCGTAAACTCGCAGAATCAATATCCCTGTAATTGAAATAGATATCAGAGGAAAGAAGAAACCCTGAAGTGTACAAGGCAGTCGTCACTCACAATCAGTAGCGTTGAGCAATACTGGGAACCCCCAGCAAGTTGCGAGATAGACGATGGTGCCTTCAGAATATCCATATCTCACAATGATATTATAGAGGCAATAAGTCTAGGTGCTTACACCTATGAGATTATTATCAGTACAGTTTTCAATTCGAATTTAGATGCATACATCTATCGGAAGGTGATCATCAATGGTGGGCAAGGTGCAAAAGCAGGAAAAACTGACTCTCTGAGAGCCAGTGATAAATGTACTGCCGCCTGTGAATGTATCTAATCAGTCCGATTAACCTCCAATTTCACTCCGAGCATACCGAGAGCATCAAGACTTGGTACACATATTCAAAGTTGTTAGCCGATGTTCATCACAGCCACCAAAGCCTACATACATGGCCCAACAAAGACCGAGATAGCGGACCTACAGAATTGTTGATTTAGAATAAGTTCAGTGGCGCAACCCTTTATACTGACCAGAACAAAGATTGTAGAGACAAAGGTCCATGGTCTGCGCTGTGTGATTGTGAGGGGACATACTAGTGCTTGCTCGATTGTTGCCTCCTCACCCATATATACTTCACCTATAAATATTGTCAGTCGACAAAATAGAGGTGAAGCTGAGCTCAGCGAGATAACCTACCTCTCCCGAAAAGCGGAGGACTGCAGGAGTAGTGTTTCAATGGCCATTAAGATAGATCGTGAATATGAGTATCACTCACGATAATCATACATGACAGCGGTGACAACGAATACTGCATTGGTCTATGAGATTATCCATTTCCCAAACGTATAAGCCACTGTACGGGACACGTAGTCATTGAGCCGTATGAGCTCCAGAGTCGACTCCAAGTCAGAGGACATGATAGGTAACGGATAGACAGGTTTTAATGCTCCACAGGCGAAGACTTGAACGTGGAGCGACGGTCGGGGAAGAGGCCTGTTTGAGCTCAGTTATGCCCGGGGAGATACAGCACAATTTATATATTCTCAACCAACCCATCAATTAAGTTTGCGGCGCGAGAAGTTATACAGCAACAGATGAAGGCGATGAGTATCTTCATCAGCTAAAAGAGCACCACATCACACCTTGAATTGTCCGGTAACATTTATTGAGTTCGATGACCCAATAAAAATCAAGGCTGAAGGGCCGAAGTTGGACGCACGAGATCATGCTCCAACATTGGTTCAAGCCTAGATGAAAGACTATCGAGACGATGGTCCTGAGAATATCTACGCCGTGAGGAAGACAATCGAGGCGGAGCAAAACTCAGAGCAATGACTGCTATTACGACTTGTAGTGCTTCGAAACATCTTTGCGCTATTCCTTACCTGATCTGCGTCGAAAGCGACCCTGGCCAATCTCCCACGCACCCCCCACCATACTTGCTGCGGTGGCCAGAATTGCGTCTGAAATAGAGCCTTCCATAATGTGACTAAGATCGGGTCCAAGATACGAGGCTTTGAAACAGGTCTAAACTCAGCTCATCAATCATTCTGGCCATCCATATATCTTGCCCGCCCGCCATTTTGATGGGATACTTTGATGCCGCGGCGAATAGTTTCTCCAACGGTACAGAACGCGAGCCACGAGCGATCGGAAATAGCGTACCCAGCAAAGCAATGAGAAGTGGCATGTGATGCTCCATGGATTCTATCGATTGCTGTTGACATAAAAGGATCCCTAGCATCATCGAAGCGCCACTCAAGCTGTGCTGTCCGTAAAAATCGGTTGGACGAAAGGATGCGATTCCAGTGAGAGACAAAATACATCAACAGATGAACGAGATCACATTCCGACGATGGTTAAGCTCGTATTTATGCGCACGCGCCTATGTCAGGGTAGTCTGACAGTGAGGTGGTGTGGTCAACATTCGCGAGGCGTAGAAGGCCTGTTTCCTTGACATCGTCGACGAGGATGAGGTGGGGTCACAGGGTTAGTAGTATAACAACTTGGCGAGCGCATATGTGATGGACGGCAGCGCGGCTAAGAACTCGGCAAGTTGAGTTCGACGGAGTTTGAAATTCTTCGAGAACGCGATTGAGACATGCACCGATGCGGCATATTTCAAGCTGCCAGATTCATTTGATCGAGTTGATGTCCGTGACTCGCCTCGATTGTTTCCTGCTCGTCGTTAGTATCCCTGCAAGCGAATACGACTAGGGCGTCAGGTTGCCGTGCGATCTGTCAGACGGACGCTTGAAAGCTCTGTTCGTATCATTCGATCCTTCTCCACCAGCCGCAGCGATACAACAATGTTTCTTGAAACCGCCCCGTATGGGAAATGGAAATCGAACATAACCCCCGAGTCTATCATGCAAAGCGTGGGTTCAGATCGCTATCTCCCCACCCGGAACTGACCAGCGACGGTATGACTTCAGAACGTCACCTTTGCTGATCTATTTCTCGACCCTACCAACGACAAGATTTACCACATAGAAGTGCGCCCACAAGACAACGCCCGCTTTGTGATCGTCGACACTCACAGGAGAGGACGTCATATCATCTCCATACAGCGCACGTACCGGCGTTCAGGAATATGGTGGAGCTGCCGCCATCGCTCATGGAAGCATATTGTACTTCTCCAACTCCACCGACAGCCGCGTGTACTCGATCAAGCTGAAAACCAACACACCTGAGCCAGTCACACCAGGTAATCCTGTCTCATCTACCCACGTGGCTCCCTGGATGATCCTTGCAATGTAGAGAATATAAAGTACAGATACGCCAACTTTACCGTTCATCCCACGCGTCATGATCTTCTTGTATCTGTGCTCGAATATCACACGGTGGACACCCCTCAAACGGTTGTCACCACACTCGTCGTCATAAACACGACCCGGAATGTAATCTTCCCCCTTGTCGTAGGCGCCGATTTCTATGCGGCTCCAGCGTTCAATCCATCAGGTACCAAGATCGCCTGGCAAGAGGGGTACCACCCAGACATGCCCTGGGACGGCTCGTTGATCAACATTGCGGACGTGCTGGTCCAGGAAGACACCATCGTCATCTTGAACAAGACGCGCGTTGCCGGCGAGCTTCTCACAAAGTCCGTCAATTATCCTGCCTGGACGTCTGATACCACGTTGGTGTTCACCTCGGACGAACTGAACGGGTTCCAGAATCCATTCATCTACTCTACCCTCACTGGTTCTGCTCAGCTCACCATTCCAGAGTCTATCAAGGAAGACTTTTGTACGCCTGCGCGGCTGCGCGGTATTCAGGAAATTTCCCTTATGCGCTTCTGGACGATCCCAGAGGTGAGAAAATTGTGAACACGATCATCGAGCACGGGGGTAGAGACAGTGAAATACCGACTGTTCGAGGGAGAAGGACATGGTTGGCGACTTGCCGAAACAATCAAGGAGGTACAGAAACTGGAGCACGATTGGTACGACGAAAAGTTACTGTGAAGAATGTATCAAGGACGAGTGGCTGATGTAAGATTCGAAGTCGCTTCAACTATTTGTATTGGCAAGCCTAGGATTCCGAAAACAGAGCGATGCGTTCATCTCCCGAGATTCAAAAGACTAAATGATATGTATACCGTCGTCCGCCGTCCGTCGATAGTTATCAAAATGCTACTGCTCTTGTCCGTAACCCAAAGTCCAAATTTCAACCGGACATGAACCATTCCCCATCACCTCAATTGATACGCATCACTCGTCCGTCCCCCCCCCCCCCAACTGTGGTCTGACCATGAAGTTCCGGGCCAACGTCCGCAAATGCAATCGCAGACACGACCGCGCTTTGACTGACAATGGGTTGCGATATCACACCGAATCCGGTGTCGATCCCTTGCCAGCGACGACGAAGGTCACGATCGTACAACTCCCGCACGCTGATAATGAAGCGAGGCATCATGATACACATGGCGAGGGTGCAAATCACGCTCAGGGAGAGTATCAACGTGTTGGTTAACGGAAACAAAATAGTGATGTCGAACAACACCTTTCTGTAAGCGTGTGAGCGTGGCGTCTTTTGAGCGAGCGCTCGAAAACGAGAAAAGTGGGGCGATATGATCGAGAGGGTAGGGGACGAGAGGGGGAGGCGGCGAAGACATACATGAGAAAATAGATGATTTCGTCTTTCGTCAGTTGTTGCATGTATCGATTAGGTTGCCATTGCTTGGTCGCTTTGTACATCTCGACTGACTGCTTCGTGGTTCGAATGACTGCGAGAACTAAAAGTGTAACACCGAGAGTAAATTGCGGGAGTTCATAATATATGCCGAGCAGCGCTGGGGCATTGTTCATTGAAGCGCTACACATAGATAAATCAAGAACTCGATCAGTTGTTCCTGGAAAAAGGGTGGCAGGGAAAGTGTATCAGCTGCATGAGATTGTGGGATACATACAATTTAACCCTTGACATACCTGATAAGTGGGCATCAGGATTGTCGAAGATACCGATCATTACACAGGAGGCAATGATCTGTAGCATGTAAATAAGTAGTAGGGCACAGAGTATCGTTTTGGACCGATTCCACATCGCATACACGCGCAGGATCATCACAACTGTTATCGAGTTTATGATCAAGGTGACATGAAATCAAGGAACACAGTCGCTCACAATCAGCGGCGTTAAGAAATACTAAAAAGTATCCCAGAAACATCAAGGTGCCTTTGGAATATCCTCGTGTCATACTGATATTTTACGAAGGGTAGCGGATCAATTTACTTACACCTGTGGAACCATTTTCAACAAGGCGTAGAATCGGAATTTGAGTAAATGCATACATCTACCAAAGGATGATCAATGACAGTAATAACAGAGAGGTGGGAAAGCAGAGACTGACCGTCTGAGACAGAGAGATAGAGAGTAACGTATTACCAGCTGTAGATGCATCCGCTCAGTTGGATAACGTATATTATGACTCCCGAGACTTACAGAGGCCACTAAGACTTGAGTATGGGTTCACTGTTAGCTTTGTAATCCGATACGCATTATAGCGATCAGAGACCTACATAGCATAGCAAAGACCGAGATAGCGGACCTATAGAATCTCGTCAATTTGGCATACAGGCGGTGAAGTATCCGAGCATTCATCACGCACTAGAACAAAGATCGTGGAGACCCAGGTCCAGGGTCTGCGCTAAGGGACTGTGAGTGGCCTGTCGATATTTGTGATTTCAATACTTCACCCAAACGTAGTCTATCTTTGAATATCGTCAGCTTAGGAAGTTGTGAAGCTGGAAATAATATACCTCTCGTGAAATATTGAGGACTGTAGTGGTAGTGTCGAAATAGTCTTTTTCAGTTTGAGGAAGAACAGTGGATATAAGAATATCTTACGATAATCATATACGACTGCGGTGATAAGTACGACTGTTTTGGCCGATGAGATAAATAATTGACCCATGGTATAGCGACCGTACGGGATGCATAGTCATTCATCTGAGAAGATTCCGAAGCAGACTGCAGATTGGAGGTCATGACACTGAGTATGAAGGAAAGAGCGATGTGTGGCAGGATAGCAAGAAAAGATCGAGAGTCAAAAAGACGGGATGACAACGATTCCGTCTTTTGGTTCATCGATGGTTATATTACTGCGTAAGTGATGCGAAGACCACGGTTGCTTACATCAAGGATGATCTAAATCGTGCTCATCAGGGGCTCTTCGGTCGGGTTGAGGCCAGATATGTAGATACTGAAACTGGAAAAAGGTGAACGGTGTAAGGTAGTCAAGTTTGACTCGGTTGCAAGTGCTTCAAGAGTCCGTCGTCAGCGAGACAGACGAGACAATAGTCTTACACCAAGACTCCAACTCACTGCCGCAACCCGATGATGTCTGCTCTCTCCACTTGCAATGCGTCCAGGTTAGTAGTTACACTTTTGACGGTGAACGAAACGGGCTTTTTGCTAAATTCAGTTAATGATGTACTAAAAAGACAAAAGGATAAGTGAATCAACGCTTGGTTCTCTGACTTGAATAAGAAACCCGGCCTGTCTGAAATAATAATGGAATTCAGCGGTATTCAGTGTGTCCCGGACAATGATGCATGACTGTTTACCACTTGAAGCTTGAGGTCCCCAGCATCGCCACGCACTGCTTCGGACCTGTGCGATTCTTGAAAAGAAATGGTGATGTACTACATACAAGTACGTCGACCCTTTACAATAGCATCCATGATGCACTCCGAGACACTTTAGCAAAAAGATGACGATGATGGACCGAGGGGGATTCGTCCTTGTGCATAGTTATATGCAACGATGGGATGAGCAGGCTATCCTACCGACTGGGCGACATAAACATGCCAACATACGCACCGACTCAGTCGAAGAGAAACTTGGGCGAGATCCCAGTCTCCCAGTCACGTAGATGGTTGAGAAGTCGTGCTTGGGTAGTCCTGTTAGGCAGAGATGCTCCCGGGTATGATTGACGTGGCTTTCCGAATAGCACCGGTCGTCGTCGCCACCATCCAAGCTAAGCGTGAAACTAGATCGAATCTCGACAGAACTTTCTTCTACGCGTATGCCAATGCCACGTGCATTCTAAGTTGCTGGCGATGATGATCGATATCATTTAATATATGTAGACAGGCCGCAATCCTTCCGCAATTTTTCGCTTCCTTCGTCCCTGCCATGACCCGCTCACAACTGCGTCTTCTCTCTCAGCTCGCCACGTCCCCAAACGAGCTCGCTTCAGGCCTCGGTCAATGTCTCGAAGCCCTCCGCCTCATCTCTGCTCTCCCCCGCGCGTCCCCCGTATACGTCCGCTACACCTCTGCCCCATCGCCCACCATCAAAGCGTTCGGCAGAGACCACCTCTCTCGCATCCCTCTCCGCGTACGTCCATCCTTCTTTTCCCGATGACCCCCGATCTCGATTCCCCGTCCGTAGACCGTCATCACGCTCATCAAATCATCTCTCTCCCTCTCTGACCCCATCCGCATCACCACCGCCCTTTTTTACCGCGAAGACGGCACGGTAGACACAACCCCCGTTCTCATTGACGAAGACTCGTGGAAAGAACTCGTTCCGCACGTACACACACTCTACGTCGAAGACGAAATCGAGCGTCCCTCCTCTGCGCTCTCTACTCTCACTGCCCTCTCTGGGATGGCTCTTGGGGCTGGGAACAGTACGACGTCATCGAGTACGAGTTCGAGCAGAGCGCCGGGGCTCAACTCGAACGCGTCCACGTTCGTTCCTTCGTCCCCATCGATCGCCCTCAAGGCTAGCGACGGCACCAAGATCAACGTTCAGGGTCTACGCAAAAGTAGTTTCACCCCGTCATGTAAGGTTCATTCATCTCGTTCGATCGGAACTCATCGCTGATGTCGCAGGTCATTGTTAGCTCCTCAGGCGATGTCGCCCTTTGCAGTCGTGGATGACGCGTATTCGTTGGTCTAGTGTACGTTATGCGCGCATATATCCATCTGGTGTTCTACGTTTGTAAAGACAAAAAGGTGATCGAGGTCATGATATGTAATCAACCCACGAACGATCCAAGGATAGGCAACACGGTCTCGATGTTGACCGCGAAAACTGAATCAAAAAAAAAAAAAGTTTCAATCGATCTCTAAGATCTCGTGATAACGAAAGGGACGTACACCAGCTCGGACAACGCTGCGACAAGGTGCTCAACGCGCACACTAATTTCCGGATCGCTGCCACCATCTCACCTACCTCGCGATGACGCGACGGATCTGCATCCGATTCAGCACGGAGACGAAGAACTTCGTCGTGCAACGCGAGGCATAACCCCGTCCAAACAATCTAGGACGAAAGCGTCGATCACGTGTGCGCCTCGGGCACGACATACGAAAGACGTACCACGTATATCGGACTCGTACTCCCCACCCTGAGCCCAACCTCACCCAGTCGATCCAGCACCCGAACGACGACCAACGCCCCCTCTACGCTCCGTCGTCGCGATGGTCTGTAAGTCGAGACAAACGGTCGATGGAGGATGACGTGTGCGAGCGCGATGAGGTGGATTGTCACAAGCGCCTGCGCTTGTTCCTGCGTCTGAGACTGTCCTCCTTGCGAGGCAGTCGCCATGGTCATCGCCGTACTCAAACAACGTTGAAGAAGCGCGTCCAACGTTCCAAACCGCGTCCGGAACGCAGACGATTGACTGACCGTCCGGTCTGCATCCACAAAATAATTCACGAGAGCATAAGAGTTGAGAAAATGGACATACCGGCCGTGAACGACGTAGAGAGTCCCGTTACTTCGCCGAGCAGCACCGACGCCTTTGCATACATCGCCGATGCGCCTTCTTGCGTAAAGTCATGAGTCGGATCGTTGAGAAAACGTTGTACCGCGTTCGACCTCGGCTGAAACGAAACGGCTCGTCAGCATACAAGGAAGAAATGCGGGCATAAAACGCTGACCTCGTCAACTCCCCCGACGCCAGGCCACGGCACCGCTACCAAACTCCCCACGCCTCCTTCCGTCGTGAACGATTGACTCGGTATCTCACACACCACACCGAACCACCGATCGAGCGCATACACAGTCCAGAACGCACGTACCCTCTCTTCTGCTTCGATCCCATCCAACGCCGGCGCCAACCTCACACACTCCATACGCGTAAGCGCATCCGTGTTCGGGTTCTCGGGCAGTCCACTTCCCTGTGGAGCCATGCCCTCTACTCCCCCAGAGTCTACCAGCAAACGAGGCCTCCGATACAACCTCAACATCATCACGAGCGCCCACGTCCCACTCGCATAGTATTTCGCTCCGACCACCTGTCCGATCCGTTGCATATAATATGCCAGTAACACTCCCGCTTGGATCACGTGGAGAAGGATGGCGGAGTCAGGTTCTGCATCGACGGTGTTCAAGATCAAGGCGAGTTGAGTTTGAGTTCGAGCGAGGAGATCGGCAGCGAGCGCTTTGGTGCGTTCATGGGCTTGTGCGGGATCCGGTTCGGATGTCGATGCGATGTGAACAGACCAGAGCGTCAGCGCACTTTGCAACGCAGGCAAGACGTATGTGCCTCCCACGCGAAGACGATCGATGTTGAGGAAGAAGCCGAGTGCGGGTGCGTGAGGTGCGATAACAGATAGTCTATCGCGCATGACGCGAGTGATGAGCGCACTATATCCGATGATCGGAAAAACACTCACGCGCGTCTGGCATGAAAGTGGACGTCGGCTTCGAAGCTCACCTGGGGCGGCTCGAATGATGCTTGGACTCTTGCTTGACTCGCGGACGCCGATGCGTTTGTTACGCCACTAGCACCGGCGCCGGCACCTTCGTATGGAGCATGCAATTCGACCGAAGGTATCGCAGTTCCTGGATTTTCCAGCTCTTGCACTCTTGCTCTCAATCGTGCGATATCCTCTTCCAACGTCAGCGTCCGGGGGCGACGTTGACCGTCGGTGTATTCACAGTCCTCGACACGTTCGCCCCGGAGACAGGGTGAACAGACTGGCCTAGCGCCGTCACATTTCTGAAGCGCAAGCGAGTGCGATCAGCGACAGAGGATTATGGAGGAGGGGGAACTCACCATCTTTCTGCGACTGAAGAACGCATGAGTAATTAAACGCAAGATGCGAGGACGACACGTACCGACATGGAAGGCAAGCTTTGCCTCGCTGCAAGGAAGAGATCGACGCAGTAGAGGGAGAAACGCTGGTCGAACTTTGAGGATCGGCAGCTGTTGGCGTGTTCGTATTCATGATGGCGAATAAAGTCGAATGGATCGTTGGTTCGATGGTGATGTCCAGCTCATTGCGACCCGAGCTCGTTATATAGTCGTACACTTTCCGAGGATCAACATCATTGCGTCATGACATGACTGACCAAAGCAATGATTTCCACAGTCGTTCGCCGTGGTTAGAGGCTGGAACGGCACAAGGATGTGAGTCAGAGCTTAGTAGAAGGAACCGGGAACGAGCAGATACCGGGAATTACGAAGACCATTTCATCGACTTCGTGACGTCGTCAGGCAACGGACCATCAAGGCGCCGCAGAGGGCTATGGATGAGCGAGGGTTCATGACAAAACACAAGTCATCGTCCGACCTACTCATATTGTCATGAAGCGTACAGGACGATTGATGTAGACGCGACATGATGCAGAACGTTCGCGAATGATGTGGAGAGATCCTGTACTGCCTGATGTTCCGCAGCGCTGAAGCTCGTGTCGAGCCTCTGACTAGTAGTGTAATTAAACCATGCGCAACCAATCCCTCTGATTCCGGTCTCTGTCGTAGCCGAGTCAATTTGGTCGTTCATATCGTCGTCGGCGTAGAAAGTCTATCATGGGAAGATCGTGGGAACCTGTGCTGACTAAATAACCCCTTTCCACCGGCCCGGTGCTCGAGCTTAGTTGCAACATTCGAAGCCCTGACTCGATAATATCGCAAGACCGGCCTCCAGCTCCAACGGGTTTTGGACTTCTTTAGTGGCGCAATGGCCAACATTCCCCACGTTCGACGCCTGCCTCGCCTTCGATGCCTTCAAAAATTGTGACTAGCCCCTTTCCAGTGCTACCTCAAGGCCTCATGTTCGCTCCACTCCATTTCGGCGCCCATTGCTTGTTCCATCCCGTTTGCGCCCAGCGACTGTGCCGTCCTGCCAACGTCAGCTTTGCTTTTTCTAATGGGGTACACGTAACGGGCGAAGCGACAACGCGACGGTACAGTTTTTGACTGAGACTACTCACCATCTAACAACCCCCCTCCCTGACTTCCTCAACCTGTCGTTTCACACTCCCAACGCGGCAATCAGCAGGGCACTCGCAGCCGTAGTTCGTGTCGTCGGGCCAGGCGAAGGGGGGGGGGGATTGAAACCATGGTCGTCCTTGCCGTTGCTGTCTCGGTTGCGGACGCCAACGTTTGGGTGCGAACGGTAGCCTGAGGGACAATGTCAGGATCATCTCTTTGCTGGTGCGCATTTGTTTTGATGTCGTTTCTAGCGTGAACTGTCCAGGAATTCTTTCGTGCTTATCCATAGAAATCGTATAGGATCTATACCCACGCGCCCTCGTTTCGTCACCCATTTTCTCAGGTTGGAATCATTCTTGGACGATCATGATCTTGACTTACTACCGATCCCGCATTTTCAAATATTCATCATGCACCGTCTACGTTTACTTATCGAGGAGAGGCTCACAGAGCCTGCGCGCCGAGTGGAGAGGGATGCAGGCACTTTGTGACGTTGACGCTTCCAATGGCGTGCCATCACTGGCATGCATCATCCGAGTTATCACACGACGCTGATCTGGGAGGCCTAACTCGTGAGAGCCAGGAATCGATCGTGTTGCGCTAATATTTTGCTGATCACGATTGGCATTTAGCAGAAACGGAGGGGTCTGCATGTCTGACTGCACTCTGCATCTCCAAAGCATCAGACCTTTCGATGGAAAGTCGCAAATCTGGACTGGAAACAACCCTTTTCCACATCGCTCGAAATCTGGTTTTGAAATCATGTGGGTAATATCGTGCTTTACCTTATCAATCAAATTCTTTGTTGCGCCCCTGGTCCGATAATTGATCAGCCTCAACGAGTTATGCCCACACTCTTTCTAAGGCTAGTCTAACTAGTCAGCCTCGTGGAGTATGCTCACACCGAACCTAATCTGAAGCGAACAAGAGCCGAACAGGATCAGAGAAATTGGCCGATAGACAGTATTTAGGGGCCCCGTCTCCGTCAGCCAACTGCAGATTGCCAGCGCAACTTAACGGTACGCTTCACGCCGCCTCCCGAGCTTTGTTGTCCTGACACTTTGCCCATCAAGGGTACACAACCTCCGACATGGTCCTCGACGTGTTCCAACAAGTTGCCACGCTGGGTCTTGCCATCAGCCATGTCAATGATTACAATGGTACCCCATCAGTGCTTGAGGCCATACTTTCTCACGGATTGAATTCTGTTGTCTTTCCGTATGTCGGCAAAGGCTGGGAACTCGCATGGGGGCCAGTCGTATGGAAGCATAAGCCAGATGATACTAATACTGGACCCGACAACTCGTGGTATGTCGCCTATCATCCGAGCCTCGAATTCGAGGATGGCTCTGTACATCCCACCTACGTCGTTGCTATTGCGGAAACCCCCTCAAGGTCCTCGTACGTGTGGTTGAACCAGTCCCTTGCACCGCAAATTGTCTCCAACTTCACGGCCTGGGTGGGTGGCGAGTTTAAGGAACCGCCCAAACCTGAGGATCCCGTCGAGGTTGCGAGGAATCCAAAGGTGCCATACGTGTCTACAGGGACGCTAACGGCGGCGTACACAATACTCACCACCCCAGAACCTGAGGGCTCTAAATCGTCGCTCCTCACCTGGACAAATCTCACACTCAGAAAGTCATTTTTACTGGTCACAGTCTTGGCGGTGCCCTTTCTCCCGTCGTTGCCCTTGCCCTCGTCTCCGCCGACGCCATCCCCCCTAAAACCACTTTGACCTATCCCATGACAGCTCCCAGTCCTGGAAACTCGGCGTTCACCGACTTGTTTGTCGACAACTTTGCACCTCGTGGGTCGGAGGGCAGGATTGGCTACAAAGGATGGAACCTCAACCTGGTGAACGAAATTGACCCCATCCCTAACCTCTGGTGCTGCCTCCGGGCCATCTCCTCACGACAGAACTTGTACAACATCCCTACCCTCTACAACATCTTTCCATTCCCCCTTGCGGTACGCTTCGTTGACGATGCTGTCCGTACGGCGACTGCATCAGGCACGATATACAAACCCCTCCCGGGACAGTACTTCACCGCTCCCCGTCCTTTCCCGCCGCTTTTAGACTCGGTGTTCATGGATACCTTTGGAAATCAACACGTGAACGCTTACCCCGTGGAGATTGGAATCACCGTTCCATGGTTGGAGGAGAGCTCGATAGCCCGGGCCGGAGCCACGACAAAATCTGTGTTTGCGAAATACTGTAATTTTCCTGGCATTGCCAGTATCGCATGTGTTTGCGAGTTCGCAGACGAAGCTGGGAAGAGAACATGTGAGGAGATCCAGATAGCCAAGCTGTGAAGACTTGCCTCTGTTATCAGAAAGTATGCGTACCATGCTCGTCCTTTTTGTACGGTGTATATCCCGAGTTGACTGGCTGTGTAACATTAGTAGCACATGAGAAATAGCCAGTATAGTGCCTGCCAGTGTTTCTTGATGAGCTCCCCCTCCTGGCACTCACGTAGCGCGAAGTATATAATGTGCCAGCAACGCCCCCGTTTAGATCACGTGGAGAATGATGGCGGAGTCAGGTTCTGCCAGTGCGTCGAAGGTGCTCAGGGCCAAGGTGAGCGGGGGGTTGATCTCTCGAGAGGAAGTTGGCAACAAACATTTGGGTCTGTTCGTGGGCTTGTGCAGGATCCAGCCCGGCCCACACTAACGCGAGGCGAACAGACCAGAGCGTCAACACACTTTGTAACGCAGGCAAGATGTGTTTGTCTTGCACACGAAGACGATCGATGTCGAGGGAGCCCGAGAAGCCGAGTGCGGTTGCGTGATCGGCGAGTGATGAGTGTATAATATCTATGATTAGGAAAACAAGTAATGTTATGAAGCGCTTGTACAGATTATCGGACGCGACCATGGCCCGGAACGTTGGCGACAACGTGGAGAGGTACCGTCTGCCGGATGTTTCGCCGTCGATGTTGTGTCGAGCCTTGTAACTGTCGTGCCCCGACTCAGGTGGTCCTCAGGAGGGATCTGATCTGGTGGGATTCAAGTTCAGCTCTGGTTCAGGTCTTTATCGTAGCCGATCTTGGTTGGTTGCCATCGTTGGTCGTAACGTAAGACAACAGGGCGGCATTTTTTCCCTTCACCTTGAGACGTTCAATTGAAACCGCCATACCGGTCGTCTTCTCTCCGGGCATATTTAGGAGCCGAACCTGGCTTTTTGACGCTCAGACACCGTTGGCCCGGTGCTCGAGCGTAGTAGGCAATAGGCAATTTTGCAATATTCGAAGTCCTGTCTTCAATGCCCTGGCTCGATGGTATCACAAGACCGGCTCCAGCTCCAACGAGTTTTGGACTTCCTTGGTGGCGCTATGGCCAACATTCCCCACGTTTCGGTTTCTGCCTAGCCTTCAAAACCTTGAGTTGCTGCGGGGTCTTCAGGGCTTTGAGACCACCACCATCCATGTCGACGTCTGTTCAGACCACCGCCTGTAGTCAACCTCCGCGTGTTTTATCGCGTGGCCTCTAAACACGCGATCGCCGTAATTGGCCCCTTTCCAGTGCTGCCTCATGTTCGCTCCATTCCGTTTGGCGCTGTACCCAACCGCCATTGCCTGTTCCATCTCGTTTGCGCCTGCTGTGCCGTCCTACCCAACGTTGACCTTTTCTTCCATTTCTGTTTTTTCTACCCCATCTCATCCTCGTCGGGTGTCTGTCAGCACGCAAAACGTCCTATAGCTCATAACGGTGGCCACACACCTTCATGGCGGACTACCCCGAATTAGGTTCCATCCGTATTGACACGAGCTTCACCCGTCCACAAAGCGGCGGACGAGATTTCCTCGCAGAGCCCATTCCTAGGGACCGTTATTCCCGGCATAGCGGTCAAGCACCTCGTGTACGAGACATTACCTGGATATCTACCACCCAATCCCAACACCCCTCGACGCATACGCACACACCACAGACCCCCCGGTATGTCCCACAGCCAGTGTTCCAACAGCCCGTCCTACGCAAGTCCGCACCGACGATTGCGGAATCAGAATTGGATGCAGAGTACATGACTGTCAGCGTCGACGATCGCGAAGAGTGCAACTATCAAGGACATGGCTTCGGGTTTAGTGAGGTGATGCCGGTGGCCACGAATGGAAAAAGCGAGAAGAAGAATAATTTCGTGGGGGGCTTCGTCAACGGTCTACGACGGCTTCCCAAGGTTATATCCAAGACCCGGTTAAGGGACCATGGGAAACCGGAAAGACAAGGAACGGGGGGTAATGCTGCGAGCACGATTGAGACGGGTCGAACGATGTTGCCGCGGTATATTGGACCCTCTATGCCTGGCGTCGCCACATCCAACTCAGATGATATTCCTACCGTTGAACGGCTTGAAACCCCACCACGAGCTTCGTCCGTATCGCCGCACCCGCGACACGCTAACGCCGCCGACAGCGATGTCAGTATCGGCGATGGACGACGAGAACGCTTGATGCTTTCTGCCGTTCGCGAGCATTCGTTCGAGCACAGTTTTCACCCCTCGTTAAACCCCCCAGGTGCTCATTCCCGCTCAGACGACACCTCCACCTCCAGTCGTCCCCCTTTTGAGCGGGAGGGGGACGTACCGAACGCCATGTCCACGCCTATCCTCGCTGACGCCTCCATCCGTGTGTCCTCCCCGATTCTTGCCGAACCGCGTCCCTCTGCCGACTTTATGAAAATGGAATCACCGATCCGTCCACCGCCTGCGGAATCCGTCCGTTCCCAGATCGCCCGCGCGAGTAAGTTCGTGCGAGACCTAAATCGTCTCCCGTGGATTGCCTCCTCTGGCGTCTCGAGCATCTACGTACCGGGCGAAGCGACGACGCGACGGTACAGTCGACCGATACCCAAGAACAAGGGGTCGTGGTATACCTCGCGCGCGAAACCGATCGACTTGTTTGCGGGACCCTCGACGACGGGACTACTTCCCATTCAACAGCCGCCCTCCATGGCGACGCCAGGACTTCCTCAGCCTATCGTTCAAGCACCATTCATACTCGGGTCGAGCGCCAACTTGTTGTTTACGCAGCATACGCAGGGAGGTGGGGGTGGGGGTTCGGGTTCACCGTCTCACGAAGGTCCGCCGTCGACGGATAGTCATGGGAGTCAACCGCAAGTTTTGGCTCCTGCTTACGTTGCACAACCGTTGTTTGTTTACCCGTCTGGGTTGCCTCAACCTGGAGGGCCACCTGATGCACAACTTCCGAGGCCAGTCTATATGCTGGCGAACTCGCAATCGCAATTCATGTCGTCGGGCCAAGTGGATGGGGGCGGGGGATTCGGACCGAGGCTGTTCGTGCCGCAGCCATCTGGGTTGCGGACACCAACGTTTGGGTGAACACATGGAGTGGTTCGTTCACCTCCCCGTTCCGTCACTCGTCCCCATTTGTTTTGGTATCATTTCCAGCATGAACTGTCCCATACAAGGCCGGATCCTTTTTTTCTCTCGTGCTATCCATACAAATCGCATAGCATCTATACCCACGCGTTTTCGTTTCGTTACCCGTCTACTTCAAGATGGAATCATTCTTGGACGATCATGATCTTGGCATACTGGACATTAGTCACCTCCCGCATTTTCAATGACTTATGTCTTGCACCATCTACGTATATTTATGAAGGAGAGGACCCAGAAGCTCGGACGCCGAGTGGAGAGGAAGGGAGGCGCGCGGGATTGGTCAGTTCGAGGACGTTGACGTTTTGTCAATGGCGTGCATCCATGTAGCATGGGTGAATCCGATTAGTTATGATCGGTTATCCAATAATAAGCAGACTCCCTAACATCGCTCCAAACATGGTGGCGGGATTTTGAAGTCTAGTTTCGAGAAGCAGGTGTCACTCTTTGCAACTTATTGTTTTAGGCTCGTCGCGCTGGAGGATACTCCGAGGAGTGTGTCTGGGCGACAACGTTGCGGCCACTGGGTATTGATTATCAGCAGAAGGTGTTTGAACACTGGTTCAATGGATACTCAATGTATCACCTGTGTGCTGGTGTTCGAGCGATGGGCGTAGAGGTAAACGCGCGGCGGGAGGGCAAAGAATTGATCCATCGAGCGAGCCCCTTGGAAGACGTGTCAAGAGTCGCTGTGACTTGCGGTGATGACGGGGACAAAACTGAAAATGAAAAATGGGGATCAAACTTTGAGCGATAACGACAACGTCGACCTCGAGGCCGACTTCCAAATTTGGAGATGCAAGTTGCGCCGCACCTGTAGTACACACCGCTCGTACCTTCATGTGCCCATACTTGGTCGTTTCCTTGCGGCGACATGAATAACTTGGACGCCGTGACCCATCTAGTACGTTTGACGAAAAAAAGAAAAAAAGTGATTATACTCACGGTAGGTTTTAAAAGCCACAGTTCTCGAGATATGGCGGCGCCGTCAACAAGGTATGTATCTTTTCACCGGCGCGCCCGCAATTCTTCGAACACCGGTCTTGATCCCACTAGCCGCTTAAGGACCTTTATGTCTCACGGGAATAGACTCTGCTAGACGAAGGGAGACCTCCGACGCGAATAACCTGTGCCCGTGCTGTATACACTTCGCCTGTGCTTATCAAGATGCGCTCGCATTTCCATCAACTCCATCCCGCCATCCCGCCTTACCTAGGCCATTGGTGAATGGTCATTCATAATCCTCTGGTTCAACAAGGTTCCAAGCAGCAGTAGACTCACCAGACGCAGGCAGAAGAGATAATCAAACGATCTCAATCCTTGATCGACCTTGCTCCCGCGTGACTCTGCTTGGCACTAGTTGTTCGCCAGCTAAGCATTGCCACCAGGGTCCCTCTTTCCGGACATGTCCCTCCACTTAGTGTCTGCTTTGCAAGCTATCTTGATAGACGACTACGCCGCTAGTAAGGTCGCTCACTTCCACTTAACAATTAATCTCATAATGCTTCTACAGTTGTGATTGTCACCGTCGTCATATATGATTATAGTGAGTGATACTTTGTGCAACCCTATCCTTCTCATTTTGAAACGTGTATTTTAATCCTTCCGTCGTCACTCTAGTCCTCACCTTTTCTAGAGAGGTACGTTCGCTGCCTCTTCCTCTTTCGTTTGGCGGCTAATGATTTATCAAGATAGAGTACGTTTGGGTAAGGACGAGGCGGTTGTTCGTCAAGTTGCGCCTTTGACAGTACCACAGTGCAGGTCCTGGACTCGGGTCTCCATACTATTCGTTTTCGTACGTGGAAGTCCTCGGGGACAGTCCAATTTTACATGCATCCCAAACTGATCATCCCGATAGGTTCGTTATCTCGGTCTTTGTTGGGCTATGTAGGTCCATGGTTGTCACGATGCGTATTAAAAAATACGACTGAATCTGAACCTATTCTCAGCATACTTGCACTCGGTATCGTCCAATACTGACTACATATCACCGTCGATTAGACTGACCATGTAGTTGGTAGTGCGTTTCTAACTGGTCCTGTCAAAGTCAGTTTTCGTCCGCTCTGAATACAATCTCCACTAATGGTCATGTTCTCATAGATGTAGGTACCTCCTTCACAGACGCGATGCTGTAATGATAACGATCGAATAGGTGTAAGCGCAACTTTTATAGCTCTCTGGACCGGGATGAGATATAGATTCTACTTCGAAGGTACTGCAATGTTGCTGGTGGGAGATTGGGCATATGTGCTGTTCCTCGCTGCTGCTGATTGCGAGTCGCTATGCTCCTTGATTCATCTTTGTTCTGACTGAAATCACAGTTGTAATGATTCTGCGTGTCCACGCGATGTGGAATAAATCCAGAATAATCCTTGCCATCCTCCTTTTCATTTATATCCCGCAAATTGTCGTCTCCTTCGTTTGGAATGGCATCTATGATAATCCTAATAAGACATTCTCAGGTATGTTTCAGGCTCAATTGGAAGTTACGATGTAATTTTGAGCGAATCGCCTTATCTTTTCAGTGGCGATCATCCGTGCCTCTGATTTCACGTATTGCAGCTACTCGTTTGCCATCACATCTTCGTCAACGATGTACAGAGCAATTCCCCGAATTGTTCTTGGTGCTACATTGGTGATTCTTGTTGTCATCCCAGCCGTCGGACAGTCGGTCGAAATGTACAGATTGACGAAGTGCTGGCAGACCACCCGGTCCGTGAAGTTACTCGTGAAGGAAGGAATTCTTTATTTCCTCTTGTACGTTTTCCTCGTCCTCGTCTCATTCTTTCAACTTCCAGTCCATTCGTTCACCTCGCCTTTTCTCTCGAAATTTTACGAGCAAAAACTGATCACCATGATATTTTCCATTTCGGAACCAGCTCTCTGTTTTTCAACGTCCTTATCGTATTCCAACCTGGGTATCCACTCCCCAGCAACTTGATGGTCTTCTTTGTCACCCTTAACTATTCGGTTTCGTGCGCCATCATGCCTCGGTTCATCATTAGCATTCGGGAACTGTATGACCGTGACTTTCGGAACCGATCGCAAGGGATCGACTCCGGATTCGGTGTATTCTCACAACCGACTACCATCGGAAACGCGACCGGTGCGTCCGCAGTCGAACTCGTGGATGCTACCGTCATCCCGGAGGAGAGTGAGGCGATGGACAGCGACGCAGACGACTCAGAGGGGATTCAGCCTGGGGTGACCGGAGATGTGGCACGTTAGGTCTGCCGATATCGATAACTTGGGTCGATCGTTTGATACTTGGGGTGAGCGTCGAATGACAGAGGGTAGCTGTGATTTCGAAAGGCGTCGCCTTGTACGCGTACGTATCTACATGCCCTGAAGTTATCACCATGTCTTGGGTTTGGGGAGCGATGTTTGTACTGCCAGTCTAGGTAGTTTTCAGGGCTGTATATCCGTGACGGTATGGATATGAGGAGTATGATTTCTGGCCAAGGGTATACCCCACGCGCGCGGACGCCTGAATGTGAGGAAGGCCAAGACCGGGTTTTTCTACTAAGCAGAAGTAGAAAAAATAGTAGACTTCAGCCACTAAGAGACCTCGAGCCAGTATCGTTGAAACGAAGTTGGTGGACGCGGCTTACTGTAACCGGGGCTTTACTTCATTAGAAAACCCCTAAGGGTCTGATTCTGCTCCTGCCAGTGTATTCCGATTTATGAGTATGAATTTAAACGAACACTTCACGATAATACAAGCAAAAAATCGTGCACTATGAACATAACACTGGCAGGCTACTGTACAAGATACAAACATCACAACCACAACGCAAAAGCAAAAAAAAAAAAAAAAACATCCCTTCAGTGCATCAGTGCACCTCTCGGCTTTTGCAACGACTCTGCGATACCCAGGAACGTCTCCGCAAGTTGGACCTAATGTGGTGCAAACCAAGAGTTAGATTAGGTTAGATATACATGTAACGTAGAAACCACGAGACTAGGCCATGGCACGCACCGTATCGAGCGCTTGCGTATACGAGGAGAGAATAGTCGCAGTAACCGGTGCAAGTGTATCTGGCGGTACATTGTTCTGCGCATCACGCGCAATTTCTGCCATGCGACGAAGGGACATCGAGGAATGATCTCGACCGAACGACACGGCATGAAACGACACAGCTTTTCTGCATTCGCGCAACAGGATGTCAAATCAGCTCAAATGACGTGCACTGTATGGATGTCACCGTACCCAAGACGGACGGCCGTGCGGCACAGATCCTGCATGACATCGTCTCCGATACTACATTCACCATCGGAAAGGAAAATGATGACCGGGAATCTGTGCCAGCGGGAACTTTGTGGTCAAGAGTAAGTGATCAAAATCGAGGACGTGACTCTACCTTTCCGTGCTCCAGCTTTGCTCCATGATTGCTTGCGCTTGTTGAATCGCGAGACCAAAATTAGTTCCGCCACGCGTGCCAAAACCGAGGAGAGTGTCCAACAAGTGATCTGGTGTGCTCGCAAAGTCATTCACAATCGGGGTTACAGAATAATGATCAAACAGGATCACACTGTATGCGTCCCGTCGCGCAGCGTTCGAGTTCGTAGTCGCCGCTGCACGTGCTGTCCAGAAACTATGCAGCGACGAAAGCACAGCGCCATATCGGTTATCTGAGTGAGCACTGATTCGAGGAGTCGCCGGTGTATTGGGGAGCGGCCTTCTATCATCTAGACTCATCGAACTCGAGCTAGATGACGATGAGTAAATTTGCTTCGGACGCGGGTGAATAAAACATACCGATCGGCAATGAAAATCCTGTCAAAAACAAATTGGGTCAATTCTCGGGTCAAACGTGCACGCACGCAGATGGACTCACACATGGAAGGCTTGCTGCATCACAACTGGATTCCTGCACGCAAACTGATGTCCATCCTGTGAGACATAGCCTACCCCCGCAGGTGCAGTGTTGGGGTTCAACGGAGCATGGAAAAGGGGCAAACCTGTGAGCCATTCATCTTCGGGTGTGTATTGGCGGGATGCATAGCCCTCCCAAGTCGTCCGAAGGACTGTCAAGATGCGATCGCGAGACCCAGATTGATCACTGCTACCACCAATGAAGAGTCGGTAGGGTGTATCTGGGAGGTCAACCGGTACGTATGTATCCAGGTTCTATGCCAAGTAAGTCAGTATCATAAAGGCCAGTACAAGGGTGTGTGTAGATCACCCTCAAAGGCTCTCGCTCCGGGTCTATTTCTGCGTACCCAAGGGCAAGCGCATTAGCGAGGAGCATTGAAATCAGCTGTGCACGATGTGCCGCCAATGTTTCTAAATGCACAGCTCGTCACAGACCGATCAAAGCATGAAACTTGTATTCTTACGAGACATAGCACCCCAGTCATTCGCCTTGAATACGTTCAAAAGTGAGCAGAGCACACAATATCCTTGTATTTCCGAGGAATGACACTTACCTTCAACTTGGCCATTAGCGTCTTCATCAAGTGCAAAAACTCTCCTGCCGACCGATGAGTGACCACCTGCTGATCCAGCCGTCGCTTTAGAAGAGGAAATAACTTGTAAAACTCGTTCGACTCAATGACTGGCCTATGTGGCAGACCAATGAGTCGTTAAATCCATCAATGGTCACTTTATCCAAGCCCCACTCAGTCCTCACCATGGAATGATGTTCAGTTTCCCGGCATGTAGCCGAGAAATGAAATTGGACTCCTGCTCATCTTGCACGATACGTTGAAACTTGAGGGAAAATCTAGAACGAACGAGTGTGAAACTGTAGGTGAAAAAATGACAGATATTGATCACCCACTCTTTGGTTATCTCGGCCTTGTCCGCGTCAACGACGTCCTGCGTGTAAAAGAAGCCTGCCTTAGACAAATCATGCCCACGGAGCCATTGCAGTACCTGACCAAAGCAGACCTACCTTGATGATGATGACCAACGTCGACTGGAACAATGAGGGATTTGCCTTGGGATCTAACAGTGTGGAACTCGACTGGTGCCCCATCAATAATGAGAAAAAGAGGGGTGATCGGATACTCACCAAGACCACCACTACTCTGCTCCGAAATAAGGTCGAGGATGCGATACATGCCTTTGATGGGATAGGCCAGGTCCAACTCATCGTGTTGTACAAGCGAAACATCTACTACATCCATCTACCGACCCATGTTCGAATCAGAGACCCCGAGTGGGTCGAGTTGAATGAAGATACCTGATTATGCAACAATATCTCTTCATTGGATATCTCTTCGTTGACAGAGTGATAAGTACTTTCATTGCCATCAGACCTATCTTCATCGACATCCATGATGGGGGTGTGCGTCAACAGACACGAATGGAGGTAACGGTGTTGATAACTCAGAATCGGACCCATACTCAATGTCCATATCGGAATATAGAGAGGCAACATCTTGAATTCGAGAGCGTATGTAATAAGAGTTTCGGTACTGGGAGACATCTTCTTCCCTCTCCGAAAGCTCTGGAAGCGTCACCTATCTTAGTCTCTGATATTCCAATTCTATAACACACACCTTCCGCTTTGCGTTTTCCCTTGCCGAGGTTTCCGGGAACATAGGCCCCATCGTTGGATTGAAATTTGTCATCGAAAAGGCTAGGGGGTTTGTATGACGGATCCATTGTGAACGTTGAACAGTGATGCTGAGAGGGGGCCCCAAAGTTGCCAACCGAACAGCATTCGTTAACAACATGAATCAGGTGGTCAATAAACCCACGTGACACCACACCACCTGAGGTCCGAGACTCCGAGGTCCGAACTAGTACTACTGCTCAATGCACGGCCAATCCTGAGCACAATCCATCTCGTTGAGCTATGTCACCATGTTGTCCTTGCAGAGTTCCTCGGTTCTATTTGCATGTTCAGTCGCCAAATAACTGGTGGCTCATTAACATTCTTGGCTTGGAGGACCCCGGGCCTTCATTTGATTTCGGCTTCAGAGGCGAGTTGGGGGCATTATTGCATAGTAGAGTGACACGGTTGACTGGACAGGGCAGAGTCGGTGTACGAGGGAGGCTGCACCAAAGATCCACTTGGGATACCCGTCTGACGTCCATATCAGAAGATCAGGACAAGGATGTACTAACCACTCCGTTAGGACCAGAAAGTAAATTAGAGGCAGGCGTTTGATTTACTTGTTGCCTGCTTATGACGAAGACTTACTGACTGTTTATCTCGCTGAGAAAGTGGTCACTTCGCGCATAATGAGCTCCAAACTTGCGCTTTAGCCCAAGCTTTGAGTCGCCGCGATATACTACTATATGGTACAGATGGACAAAAACAGTAGATTGATATCCCTTTCGGCAAAAACTGCCATCACAAATGGAAAACCGCCAACTTATACAAGACATACACACCTCTCAATGCATCAGTGCCCCTCTCGGTTTTCGCAATGACTCCGCAATACCCAGGAACGTCTCCGCAAGTTGGACCTAGTGTGGCGCAAACCAAGAGTTGGACTAGGTCAGATATACATGTAACGTAGAAACCACGAGACAGGGCCATGGCACGCACCGTATCGAGCGCTTGCGTATACGAGGAGAGAATAGTCGCAGTGGCCGGTGCAAGTGGATTCCTTGGTGCATTGTTCTGCATACCACGCGCAATGTCGGCCATGCGACGAAGGGACACCGGAGGGCCATCCCTGCCAAATGATACGGCATGGAACGACACAGGTTTTCTGTATGCGCACCAGTGGAGTTCAGGTGACGTGCAGTGCGCGAGTGACAACATACCCAAGATGGACGGCTGTGCGACACAGATCCTGCATGACGTTGTCTCCGATACTACATTCACCATCGGAAAGAAAAATGATAACTGGAGTTCTGTGCCGGCGGGGATTCTGTGATCAAGAGTAACAGATAAAGATTGAGGGCGTGACTCTACCTTTCCGTGCTCCAGCTTTGCTCCATGATTGCTTGTGCTTGTTGAATCGCAAGACTAAAGTTGGTTCCACCAGTCGCACCAAAACCGAGGAGAGCGTCCAACAACTGATCTGGTGTGCTCGCAAAATCGTTCACAATTGGGGTTGCGTAACCATGATCAAACAGGACCACACTGTATGCATCCCGTCGCGCAGCATTCGAGCTCGCAATTGCCGCTGCACGTGCCGTCCAGAAACTATGCAGCGACGAGAGCACAGCACCATATCGGTTATCTGAGCGAACACTGATTCGAAGAGTCGCCGGTGTATTTGGGAGTGGCCTTCTATCATTTGAATTCATTGAACCCGAGCTAGATAATGATGAATAAATCTACTCCGGATGAAACTTAATGGAACATACTGATCGGCAACAAAAATCCTGTCAAAATTAAATCAAGTCAGACCACACGTGCGAGCACGCAGAGGAACTCACACATGGTAGGCTTGCTGCATCACAACCGGATTCCTGCATGTAAATTGATGTCCGTCCTGTGAGACGTAACCTACCCCCGGCGCGGGTGCAGTGTTGGGGTTCAACGGAGCATGGAAAAGGGGCATGACACAGTAAGAAGGTATAGCTGCGCCACCAGCAGCAGCCGTGTGTTCAGGACCTATTGGGCACGTTCGTAAGACAACTCCCAAATTGCAAAACGACCTCAGAGGCTTGTATACCTCCACACAACGCATCACTGTCAAAATATATGAACATCGACTCGGATCAACGCCGAAACAAAATGAAAACACACCACTTCGCAAAGTTGGTCTGCCCTTCTCTCGAGTATGGGTCCTTGAAACCTGTCGCAGGGTAATTCAGACGGATAATAAGCAAGCACATGAAATGTGTCTAAAATGTACTCACCGCTTCGCTTCCAGAACAAGCCGTGCGTGAGAACGTCCTTTGCTCGATCCGGATCAGGCTGTATATTCTTCGTCAGATGTTGCAACTCTTCGTTTCCGGTACATGCCGCCTCATCATCCGCGCGACAGTAGTCAATGTGAACATGCCGCCCCATTGCAGAGCAAACAAGGTTACACATCATTGGTGCACCCTCGTCATTGGTGGAGAACTTGCGCCCTTCGATTTCCAGCGGTACGTCGTCTGGCCCATCCACGGTCCAGCGGGTACGTGACATAGACCCGTGGCGTGTCTCGTGCTCTTGCTGTGGATGACCTTTGACAGTGTCGTTACCATGCCGCACAATCTGGGTCTATGCTTGCAACTTACCGAGAGGTAGCGTGCAAAAGTAGCTGCAGTTTTCGCATCTAGAACACTGTGTAAGTGAACGAAGTATATACATAACATTCGACAAGTCATACCTCGCTTCGCAAAAGTGCACGACTTTCTGGTCCGTGCTGTGGTTGTGACGTTCCTCATGCTTCGTAGCGCCTGACGGGATCGGCTTGATGCATGTCAAGCGTTGGGCAACTGTCAAACAGAGTCATCGTCATATCAAGGTGAGAGTGAGAGGGAAAACGAGGACTTCGACAGACCCTGAGAATACTGCAGGAGTGATCAGTGCCAGAGCGGACGTTCGATGGCGGACAACACACCTTGGTATACTGAAATGTTTCGTTTCTACCCACAAAGATCGCCTCTATAGAGTGCGGCGCTGTTTCAATGTGGCATATACCTGGGGCATCACAAATGGCGACACACGTATGCTCTTGTCTGCAGTTCAATTATCAGGGACGAATGCCACCACCAGTTCAGCATCATGCGCACCCGCATAGATGGATCGCGCTAGAGTCGAGACCATGCATGTGATCCCGGTGTGTGCACAGGGATTTGCACAATTGACACTTGATAGAACATAATCGGGCATCGCATTGATGGAACTGATGGTCGACGTCGCTTCGAAAGTAGGTGAGCAGGTGCAAATCAGTAATACCGCCGCAAGAATAGAGGGTACCTTGAGATTCGGCAGGTTCCAGGACACGAATATAAAGTCCCGTCAACTAGTTGAATGTCTGACAGATCGCATGACTGGAAGAGTGTAACGCCTCGATAAGGAACATGCATAAGGATCCAATGCAGTCATCAATGGCTTACCTTCCCACAGGCATGAACGGGAGCTGCGCAGAGATGCTCCTCGTCGGAGTGATCAATCACCTTTTCTTTCCGTCAGACTCGAATTGATCCCTCGAACGAAAGCTCATACCTTGGCACACATATTCAAACACCCATGTCTTCCAGAAAACTTGCATGATTTCCCGCATAAATGCTGATTCGCAATACATCTGCAGCGAAACGTATACCGCTGCACGCCCAGTCAAAAGGACCAAACACATACATGTGCTTCCC
>JBBPLY010000031.1:95925-122473 GCA_038090035.1 Xerocomus nothofagi | reverse complement strand
CCAGCATCACAGGGTTGCACAAATGAGGACATGTTGGATTCAAAGAATTTGAGCTGCACATTTGTTGGCTCATAATCAACTGTGTGCCCTGAAAAGTTATTGACAAAGAGGCAGACATGATGATTTGCTGCACACATTTTGTAATCAAATTTCTTTAGCCATCTATTTCATGTGGTCAGTCTCGCATTCAGCACATATAAAAGATGCTTACTCCTCAAAGAGTGCTGATGTCATCCAAGCATTTTTGTTGTTGCAGTAATAAAATCCCTGCTGGTCAGGAGTCTTCTTCCCAAAGCATCAGGGTTTCTGTGCCTTCCCAATAAACATCAGATCAGATTTCTCACTGCCATCAGCATTGCAGGCCACTCCAAGAGTGATCTGAAATTTCTCCTTTTTTCCACTCATTTGCTTTGTTGCAAGACCACAATCAGGAGGTGTCCTGGATTAATAAAATTGATAAGCTTATCCTGAACCAAATTAGGAAACCTTACATAGGAAAAAGACTTGTCTTGTCAAAATTCCACCAATCATGTGGTGCAAATTTAGACAAATATAACAGCACTGTGTTTGCTCAGCCTCAACAGCAGTGAGATTGACTGAGCCAGCTTCACCATGATGTTGGTGTTCATGGATTTTATAAGCTTTACAGAATGAAGCTAGCCAGCCATCTCCTGAAAGCCTTTCCTCATTAAAAAGCTCCTTAAATTGGCAATGTTTCTCCTTCAATATCAGACCATTAACCTGCTCTCCTTTGGCCTCCATATGTTTGACCCACAGAAATAGGGCCCTTTCAACATCCAGTTGTGTGACAACTCAAGGGCACTTCAAAGAGAGTGCAGAAGGATTGTCATTGACTCATTTTTTTAAATCAGGACATTCCTTTAGCTTCTGTGAGAGTGTCGACTGTGTAAAAATTAGGGCTCCAGATCTAAGTGTCTGGAAATATTTGACAACATCTTTCTGTAGGACAGATGGATGATTATCAACATAGGCAAAGACAGTGAGCCAGTCACTGAGTGTAAGATTATGCTGTGATGTCTGAGTTGTTGCCTGAGCAGATGTGCAGGGAGTATCAGTGGCAGTAACCTTTGGCTTTTTTGGTTGCTGGTTGCACAGAATAGCAGCATCATGGTCATGAGGTTTACATTTCTGAACAATAGCAGGCATAGTGGTGAGGCTCTATGTGAGAGTGGGGGGGTTGTATGATGGCTACTACTAGTGTGATGAACACCTTTTAATGCAATTAGTGGTGTCCCAGCCCTATTGTAGGCCCCACCCTACTGTATAATGTGCAGCCCAGGACAATGCATGATGCATTATACATTATTGCTTGATTTCCCACTGTCCCACAATGGGATCCCGAAATTTGTATACAATATGAGAATTATGTAATACGACTGTATACATTATGAGCAAGTGTCTGTACTAGCACTCCACCGTACCGTTACCATCCGCCCGGCCGTTCGAACACGGAACGGCCGTTACCAGCGCCCGCTAATTCCTCACCCGCACTGCACCATAACACCACCACTGGTTCCCACACCCCCTGTACCATGTCGTCAATCGCGTCCGGACTCTCCCTTCGCGTCGTATCACACACACACACACACACTGATATTGATTTTGTTTCGTCCTCCCCCCCTTCTTTTTCCTTGAGAGAGAGCGAGAGCGCGCGCGCTCTCGGGACCGCTGTCCGAAAGCGGAAGGCGGCAGGAATCCCAAGTCACGTGTGCGTGCACAGCAGCCGCGGCACGTGCCCCCGGCCAATCGCGCGCCCAGCCGGCATAAGTTTTCCGACATAAGTATTCCAAAGGGCGAGGTACAGGGCAAATGACGTCGACGGACTCCGCCGAACCAAACACTCCCGGCGTCTCCCGGCGGACTGCGCCGGAAACTCCAAATCCCAGACTTTTTGCCCTCTCCGGTAAGACGCCATGTCCGCGTTTCATTCGCAGTCCCAGCAAGACGCCCTCGATGCCGTTCGCGCCCAGTTCGCCTTGTCAGAGGGCGTCCTCCTTAACCTCACTAAAACCTTTCTACGTGAGGCAACCGAGGGACTCGCTAGTTATGGTCGCTCCATGGCGATGATGTATGCTTTTATCATTTCCGCCGATCAAGCTGATATCGACAGCCCTCAGCCCGACGTTCGTCAGGCAAGTTCCAGATGGTTCCGAGACAGGGTATGTCTCGCTCATCTCCCCCGTACCGTACTCACCCCACCCCAACAGCACATTTCTGGCCCTTGATTTGGGCGGCACCAATCTGTAGGTCGATACTCAAACTCTCGATCGGTCCTGCTACATGATAAACCAGCCGCGTGTGCGAGGTAACCCTACATGGCAATAAAACCTTCACGCTCCGCCAACAGAAATACAAGGTCTCTGAGACATTGAAGACGGGAGAGGTCACCACACTTTTTGGTATGGACTTGTGACGTGTTCAATCGCATCATGTGACGAGTCGTTTGAAGATTACCTCGCCGACTCCGTCGATACTTTCCTCACCGACTCTGGCTCACCCTCCAGTGCCATCCCACCCTCACATGCCCCCAACAGATCCTACGACGCAGTCCTTGAAGACGATTCCGATCCGTCGTACATACCCCTCGCCCTTACATTTTCCTTCCCTGTAGAACAAACCGCTCTCGATTCTGGAACCCTCCTAACTTGGACAAAAGGTTTCTCAGCCAAAAATGCCATCGGAAGGGATATCGTCAAACTTCTTCAGGATGCGTTCGACAAGAAACACATTCATGTCAGATGTGTTGCTCTCGTGAATGATGTCAGTATCGGTACATTCATTTTCTCTGGCTTTGTTCCACCCACTTGATCGTCCCGACTGAGATCACAACGTTTGCAGACCGTTGGCGCCCTCTTATCACGGGCGTATACGTCAGGCGGTTGCATCCTTGGCGCTATTTTTGGCACCGGGACGAACGGCGCGTACGTGGAGGAGGTAGCCAATATCACCAAGCTTGGAAATGGGCCAGCTACCGCGGAGGGTGGTTATATGATCGTCAACACCGAATGGGGAGGCTTTAATAACAAGGTACGTCCTCCCACTCCATCTCATGCGATTTGTCCACGTCGTGATCCGTTCGATACACCAGCGGACCGCCCTCCCCTCAACTCCATATGATAACAAGCTTGATCGTGAATCGATCAATCCTCGCTTCCAAGCATTCGAGAAATTCATATCTGGAATGTATCTCGGAGAAATTGCACGGAACGTCATTCTTAGCCTTATAGACGCTTCTCCCACATCGCTGCTCTTTGGAGGACATTCCACCCAATGCCTCAATAAACAGTGGGGACTTGATACGGCGGTGTTGAGTGAGATCGAGGAAGCATGGCAGGGAACAGGGAGATTTATTTCTGGTCAAACCGGTGTCGCAGATGTTTCCGATGAGGGAAAGTTGAATCGCGTACGGGGCGTTATCATGCAACATCTCGGTTTCGCCGATGCCTCCAATGTCTCGCTAGCGGATGCCGATATTGTCCGGCAAATCTGCGGACTCGTGGTCACACGGGCAGCGCGTCTAAGTGCTTGTGCCGTAGCCGCAATCTTGGTGCAAACTGGCCGCGCCCGCTGTGGCGGGAACGACGCATTCCCCCCCGCTTCCTTGCGGGACGAGAGAAAGAGAATTGGCGTGGGCGTAGATGGAAGGTTCGTTCCACTTTCCCTGTCCTGGCCACGGCCGAAGTTCATCGATTGCATCTCCATTGCAAAATCCAGTTTGGTCGAGTTTTATCCTCGATTCGAGTCTACACTGCGGGAAACACTGCGCATGTTGATCGGCTCGGAGGTCGAAAGCCGTGTAGACATTGGTTTGGCAAAAGACGGTAGTGGTGCTGGAGGTACGCCAGTCTTTGAAATTCTGGACGCACCTAATGACCGCACCCCTGCAGCCGCACTGTGTGCACTGGTCGCGCACAAGCAGAACGTGGCCAAACAGGTGGCATACAATCACGATTCAGCAAATGGTCCATCTCAGATCCGATCCGTCGAAAGCCACGCCTACCTTAACTCATTGTCGTGATATGTGAACCAGGAACAGGAAACGTGTCATGTGCGTATTAACCCAAACCATGTATGCATTAGTAAAAGCCGTGTGGTGAATAACTGTATATGTCCTGATGCATCTCAAGCGAGGGCATGCTGAGTCGAAACGCTCGAGACACGTGTTGCTCGCCACGCTGTTTCCATGTTCTCAGCCATTTCATCATGCGGGATCAACGTTAACATCCACGTCGTCATCATTTACATCATTTACTCGCAACAGGCTTCCCCGACGACGACGAAACGTACATATGAGCCACGAAAAAGTTACTCCGGAAAGTAGCGGGTGTAGGATGTATGGATATTATACTGCCGATCGTATCGTACATAGTGTACACGTCTTTTTCATGTGTAAAGCTTCGTGTAGAATCCAAGGGCATGCGAACATTGGCATGGCAGTGGGAGAAGGCAGAAGATGAACATCAGGTCACATGCTAGCGACGTCCTCTGCATCATCTATATATGGAGTGAGAGCGCATAGAACGAGTCGTGCTAGGCAGGGTTTCGACACACCAGGCAAAGCACATGTAACAATACAATGGTGCGATCATGCGTGGCAGGAATCAGGGGCAAAATTACAGGCATGAGCGAAGCAAGCACGAAGATAGCATTTTTCGTGTCCAGGACTCTCAGCTGTAGAGTGTAACATAGCGTTCCTGACGGATCAGTCAAAATCGACGGTTTGTTCATGTATAAGCGACTCACCGATAATGATGCATGCGTCGAGCATCAACTCAACGTTGAATTGCCATGAGCGACTCAGTACCCGTAAGATGCTCGCGCAGTGGCCGCGCCACCGGCCCCTCCACCCTTGGAAGCCATATTCATGCTCATGCTGACGGGTTGTCCATTGGACACAACTCCATTCACTGCGTTGGGTGGTACGACGCCAGGGCCCACCGTTGGGCCTCCTGGCCCAATCACAGTGTTGCCAACGAGTGCTGAAAGTCGAGAAATTTCTTCTCGCGAAGACACAAGCGCTGACGTGAGGCGTTCATTTTCGGTGGTGAGATATTCGACCTTGGCCTGGAGGGAAGCTAGCCATGCTTTCTTCCGTTGGCGACATTTTAATGCAGCTGGATGGATATCAGAACGTGACAGGGAGTAGATGTTTGAAATTCCGGACCTTGTCTATTGCGCTCTAAAAAGTTTCTGCGTTTCTCTTCCTCCGTCTCTGGTTTCTTCTGTTGTCTAGTCTTGGCACCGCCAGTCTGGGACTGATGGTGGTGTTGATGTGGCTGTACCATGTCATCATCATCATCATCATCCTCCTCCTCTTCTTCCTCTTCTTCCGAGTCTCGACCCATGCCAGTGCTGACGCTATTTACAGTGTTCGCCCGGGGACGTTTCGTCTGGGCGGCTGGGGGTGCTACGACCCGTACGGGTGGCGGAGGGCTGCCTGTATCGTAAGACTTGCGTTTCGTCCCTCTGCGGCCATTCGCGGGCACAGCTGTTGCGCCGTTGGCACGTGCCTGTGCTTCCTCACGTTTCGTGAGTTCTTGGTGAGCTTGGGAAAGCAAGTACAATCCGTTTGCAGCAGTGCTCGCAGCATTGTTTGCGCTGATATAAGCGGTATCATTATCTTGATTGGCGGTGACTGAGGTGGACAGATGAGAGCTCGTTGCGGGGGCGTGTGTAGCGGCTGTGTACTGGTTGGAGGGGTTGCCGAGTACGCCGTTTATCGCCGAGAGAGTGTTTGGGGTGATGGTGGCGTTTGCAGAGTTGGAGCCGCTGTTGTTCATCAGGGCGAGGAACGCGGCAGTATTGGGGGAGGGAGGAGGGAAGGACACTGGCCCACCGACGAGGGGGGTTAAACCGGTGCCCGGAGTGAGGCCAGTGCGGGGAGTCAAGCCTGTTCGGGGCGTCAGACCGGTGCGAAACGAGGCGGGATCAAAGGGTAAATGGGGGGCGGAGTCGGAACCTTGCTGGGGGCCGGCGAGCATGGCGGGGGAAAGCGGTCCGGCGCGGAGAGAATTGGCGAGGGAGGTAGAAAACTGCCAGTTGTAGCTTTGATCGGAGGGGGAGGCAATTGCAGCGACCGGGGGAAGGACGGTGCGTGGGGAAGCGCGGCCGGCATCGTTCTTGGGGTGAGAGGTGGAAGATGCCGAGAGAGGTCTGTCGGACTGGGAAGCGCGGGAAGAGTGGTTGGAGGCAGGACTGGCCGAGTCTCGGCGGGATGCAGAAGTATGCCGAATGTGCGAGGGGCGGGAGAAGGACTGCTCGAACGGGTTCGGTTCTAGGTCGAAATCAGAGCGAGTCTGCCGGAGGGACTGCCGGTGAATATGCTGCTGCTCGGCAGAGGGAGCGGCCGAGGGTGATTCGCCGTTATTGGGCGGAGTGGAGGCCATGTCAAGTCGGCGATGACGATAGAACGACGTAGTATGGTTATGACGACAACGTAGAGAGTGACGCACGCTCTGCTCAGGGCGCTGTCGGACACACATTCAGTTCAGCTCAGACTCGTTCGGGATCGCAGATACTTGCGTTTCAGTCAGGCTTCCCTTGGCGGGCACGATAGAAGTGCTGGCCCGTGCGCAATCGCTTGTTTTTCCGTGTAGAGGGTTGCGAGAAGGAATGACGACGTCTGACGTAGTCGTGTTATATTCGACTTCAGGCGGAGTTCAAATGGGCGCAGGTGTGTAAACAACACCTCTTCTTTTTCCTATCGCAGATCCGATATTGATCTGACCCACGTCATACCCCCTCCACGCCGTCGCCGTCCCCACTTCCCCCACACACGCCAGCGCCCTCTTGCTAGCCTAATACGGATACGCCTGCTCTGACCAGGTGACCCCCTCCGCACGATCGTCCAGATACCTCGTCAGGATATCCCGATACATTTTTCGCCCCTTGTAAATTGCGACGTCATCTGGCCAACTTTCGATCGCGCTCGCCAGTCGCCCTGCCACCCCTCGTTCCCGTGCGAGCTCCTCCACCTTGCACAGATACGTACGTATCCCGAAAATGATTGCCCCTGATCGTGGGAGTCGCCGTAACGTCTGTCGCTCGCTTCGCAGTCGGAGTGTGGCGGGCGAAAGGTAGGAAGCTCGCTCGGCGCTGTGTCCGTGGCCATGAACAAAATCATCCTCGGGTCCATTTGTCGACTCGGACCACCCCAACTCCTCCGGATCAACATCCGATGTCTCCTCTGTACCCTCTCCACGTTGTACCTTTTCGCTGGGCTTGACTACCTGTATGAAATAATTATTCCGTGTCACCGGCTTATCTACAGGCATGCGTCTGAAGAACCGTTCCATGCTCATTTCGAGTTTCTCCTTGACTAAGATGGCAAACAAGCGAATGAGTCAGACAGAATTCGATATCACCATAAAAGCACTCACATTGGGGCACATTCCCCGACGTATGTATCTCATCGAGCGACATGCCAATTTTGTCGTCCATGCGCCAGAACCCTACAAGGACGTCAGTGATGACTATATGAGCGTACGTCTACCCACTGACCCGGGGTGCATATAGATCCAGCTTGGAAATAATACTTCCCGTCCGATCCTACGCCGCGTTGGAGTCAGCAAGCACCGCGACAAATAAAAAGTACCACGCGGAAGGAGAACCGCGGGTCACCGGTCACCTTCCATCATGATGGCAATGTCTTCTTGCACCCTGTCGCCGCCTTCACCAACACGTTATGATACACGCAGGAGTTGTGACTCACAGTCCAGTTACAATCTTCATAGCTTCTTCCCCCATTTCCATTTCTTGAAGCGTGTCCAACATACTCAGATCATATTTGGCACCAGTCTCGTTGACCTCGATACCACAAATCGGCAATCTTCCGTCCCACGAGAGCGGAACTCCGCCAATAGAAGGGACGGAGGAAGAGGAAGGTGAGATACGGGTAACGCGGAAGGACGTTGGATACCGTCGTGAAAGATATTCTGCCAACTCATACACCAATTCTTTTGCTATATCGAGATCATATGGACGTCAACTCCATATCCTATTCAATCCGAAGATGAATATTACATACCAGCCTCAGCACCTCCCGACACCTTCACGTTGCCGTCGTCACGTAAAGGCAAAACCCGTACAACATTCTTCCCGCGGGTTTGAAGTCTGAAACTACGAACGTGCTGGTAGACGGCGTAAGTGGAGTCGAGCTCGATCCATTCATTCCAAGGCATGGTACGGATGCCCATCGTCACACTATCAGGTCATGGTTAGACTATTCCTGCCTCTAACCGAGCACAAGTCGCACAAGGGCGAAAGCTCAGGTGACTCACTGGTATCTACCCCATCGAAATGGACGATAGGGAACAGGCTTGATATCCTTGAGCTCAGACGCACAAGGGGTCACCTCTGGATAATCAAAATGCTGCGGAGTCCACTCTGGGTTGAAGTGCCGGTGAGCACTCATTCCAATACCAAGAAAACTAGATCGACCTCCGTGCTCACGATTTGCGTTCTCAGCTTCGCCTTTGGTGGCATCCGAATTGAAGGTGGTACCACTACGCTTGGAAACTTTCTTGGTCCACGTCCACTTTAAAACCCTGAGCACTACGAATAGTACGAGGCCGTGGAGTATCGTGTGGAGCAGTGCACGAGATATTGACACCGGCACGTCATTGGAGGAGCCAGGAAGAGCATCGTCTTGCCAAATGCTGTGCTGCACAACCACGGGTATCAGCTTCCTGAACCAATTTTCCAGCATCGTTGATGAACGTCTCGAGGGACGGAATTTTGCCTCGGGTAAGAACCAAAGTTGCAAATTGTATGCTTTGCCCGTATGAGATAAGGCCCAGCGCTTCTGGTGGTGTCATCTGATCACGAGTATGTCATAGCCGCCCCTCAAGGCCTCACAACGAGGCATTCTTTCTCAGCCGCGTGTCAAAAAAGTACCTTCATGTACGATCACTCGGTATCATTTGTGGAGGCAGTCTGGTAAATGATACTACCCTCCTCATTCGAGCTTTCACGCATGTGGCCTGGAGACCCACCGCTTTCACTACGCCAAAGGGAGCATGGAATAGCTCGGCTGCTCAGCGAATTCATTGGGCATTAATTTTGTAGATATTTTCGGGTCAAAATAACTATAATTGATACGTCGGCAGCTCCCGGCTCCCATTTCTCCAAGACTTGCAGTTCTGAATCCGAGCATCCGCACGAGCGGGAACTTCATCACTTTCTGTCACATCAAACGTACCCTCTTCCATCGGGTCATGGCCTCCAAAGCAGCCGTCGCCGCCGTCGTGAGTTCACTGACTTTCTCCCTAACGTCCTGTTAAATCCCACGTGAACAGGATTTTGCCAGAGTGTATACAACACTCGGACTGGGCAAAGGTTAACACCTTCAGCAGGGATGCTCTGCAGACGCTCATTCTTACTGTTAACAGAGACAATCACTGCTCTCCAGGCGTTCCGAAAGCGGCACGGCGATTCTCAACGTATTCATGCTCAATACGCCTCTCAACCGACTACCGTCGACTTTGCTCACTATCGTTCTGTCTTAAGAAATACTACAGTTGTCGACGAGGCCGAGAAGCTGTTGAAAGACTTCAAGCCTGTTACTTACGACGTGAATGCACATGTCAAAGCAATTGAGACATTCGAGGTCAAGGCAGTCAGTCTTCCCAGTTTCGCTAACATATATCACCTGACGCTTGCCATGTTGTAGGTCGAGAAAGCCAAAGAGACCGCGCAAAAGATTGATGTTGAGCTGAAAGACCTTCGGGTTACCCTCGCCAACATTGAGGAAGCCCGTCCATTCGAGGACTTGACTGTAGGTCTTGCGAGTTGTCAATGAACTCGCATTCAAATGCTATTTCGCAGGTCTCTGACTTTGAAGATTCTCACCCACGGTTGGCGGAAACGGTCGATACCATGGTAAAGAAGGGCAAATTTAGCGTGCCAGGTAAACCTAGTACACGATCAAGTTGAACACCGCTAATGTTTCTCCAGGTTACAAAGAGAAGTTTGGCGACCTTTCCCTTGTGTAGAGTCATCTGTATATATCCCTCCAATAGAATTTGCCGTCGGGTCCACAGTCGGGACGTTCTTTAAGCCTGGTTGTCTTGCATTGTTTTGAAAATTTCCAGTCATCCGCTGACTAAGCGAGAGAGCCCCCTTCCGCGTGCACGTTGCCGCTTTGGCTCTGGTTCCACATATCGCCCCCAACCAGCTCAGCTTCCCCATTGTCCCAGTGGTGATATATAATGGCTTCTCGGCCCCCCTCACCTTCAAGAGTGGAGGCTTCCACGGGCATGGGCTACTTCTCGGCGCCATTCGAACGATTTCTTCACGACGATATCTCGGATTGGACTGGAGCGTTTACCTTGCTTGGTGTGTAAAGTGCAAGTCCTTGTTAGAGCGTTCACGGATGCGTTCGTGCAGATACGATGGAGACATATTTTGATTCCCGTTTGGATCTCCTTCAAAGGCAGATACAAAAACATAGTGATAGGCTCAAGACGAAGGCTGAGGAAGCGCTGAAGAAGCGCACACATCCAGGCGATGTACTAGCGGAGAATCTCGACCGTGAAATTAAAAACTTCAAACTAAAGGTGTTTTCCAAGTCACCAGCAGATGCGTGGGCCATTCTCAGTCGCATGTACAGGTATCCGGACGTATGCAATCGTTGGTGACATCGTGGCATTCGGCGAAAGTGGTTCGGACGCGTGACAAGGTTTCGTTCTTCTTCGGCGTGATGTCACTATTGGTGTCAGCGCTTTTGTTTGGGATGGCTCCAGAGTATGAACTCTTGCTTACTCATGACTAAAAATGCTGACGACACGCGCTTTAGGTGGGTTCATGTTGCATATACTATTCAAGGCATATATCTACTCCCTCTTCGCGCTTATACCTACAAGAAACGTTCCTGGCATTACTTTCTTTTCGACCTCTGCTATTACGTTACGATCCTCAACTTCATTTACATTTGGTTCCTCCCC
Source organism: Xerocomus nothofagi (assembly GCA_038090035.1). Lineage (NCBI taxonomy): Eukaryota > Fungi > Basidiomycota > Agaricomycetes > Boletales > Boletaceae > Xerocomus > Xerocomus nothofagi. The sequence continues at coordinate 111,509 of JBBPLY010000031.1, read as the reverse complement.
TCCAATACGGCGTTGTTCATGGCATGCTACTGCCTCTCGCACGGATCCCTTGCGAGCGCAGTCGTCACATGGAGGAACAGCCTTGTGTTTCACGACTCCGATAAAGTGACATCGCTGTTCATTCACATCTATGCCCCGTTCACCTTCACTGTGATACGGTAGGTTATCAGCAAGCACATTTTGGGGTTGATTGTGACCTTGGTATAGGCATTTCTATCCTGGCGCAGAACAGCGTTTCCCCGCACTGGTGGCGCTGCCTTGCTTGAATCCCGGACGCGCGCTGTTATTCAGTGGTGCTATTTGCAAGTTGATATGTTGGATTCGCAACGTATTGTCCTTGACTTTCCCTGACAGATCTAGTCTGGCAACTGTTGTATTGGAAGGTGAGACACTATCCCGAACTTGTTGCCCGAGCTAAGTGCCGACGTTTGTAGTTTGTTTATGTAGACCGACGCTCAAAGATCGAGTCTCGACAAAGGACTACGTCCTTGTCATATCTCCTCGATGACAAGCGTGGTGCAATCGGTCGTGCGCTCGACAAGACTAGTCCGGAAAAGCGTGAAGCATATTTCATGGCTGGTCAATTTGGCAAGTAGTATTTTCACTCACATAAGGCACACGCTAATGTCTTATATGTCTTAGCGTATACTATTCTGACGGAGCTACCGGCGGTGTACTTGCTGTATGACAACCCTCGATGGAGTGGCGCCTTCTTGATTTTGATATTCGCCGTAAGTGTGTGGAATGGCGGAGGATTCTACATAGAGGTCTTTGGTCGCAAGTATGTAAAGCCCATCATACTTCCCCTTCTTTGCACACTGATATAAATCATCCCACAGATTTGAACGTGAATTGGAAGCCTTGCGCAAGGAGCTTGCCGAGAATAACAATCGCTCTGGGCGTTCTAGCCCCCCGCTGACTGATGTGGAATCACCCAGTAACACACCTTTCATAGACCACAAGGCACTGCCCCCTGTTGATGACTCGGTTGCGGTCAGTAACGGGACTTCAGAAAAGAAGGATCAATGACCCTTCGGTGGCTGGCTGCCGCCAGATTAGTAGAGCAATGTTACCAAGACGTTTGATGATCCCTTATGCTATCATTCTACATGACTTTTTGACTCGAGATTGTGGAGTATAATTTTATGTCCCTGTTGCTTCTAATTGGTTTTGTTCCCCCACGAATATTTCCTGTGCTATGTCTAGAGTCATATGTGTGAAACTCTCCCAATATATACCACTCGTAACCCATCCTTCGAAAGTGCATCCTTGCCCTAGAAGGCGTGCTTTTGCCGCCTGGTAATGTGAAATGCTTTGCTTCACTTCGAAGCATGTACATGTCTTCGCCGGATACGGTGGATGATCAGAAAGCTGTCCGTCACCACGGAGGAGGAGCACGGTGTCACAGTAAAGCTTGAACATGGATGACTTTGAGAGCTGCGGTCTATTCAATGTGTGCACGACAGGCCAGGAACTAGATGGACGCAAGGCCTACCTAAACATCGTCTTGAAGCGATGTTTTGGAGGAACACCTCGTTTAAGGCCGTTGATCAATACCTCGTGTGGAACGGACGAATCCGCGATCCAGCACAGTGCTAGTGTGATAAGCCGACTCAGTAAAAGGACGAAATGGAAATTGGACGGCAGCTACATTCATTGAACGACCGGGCGGTTCCAGAAGGAGAGATCGATAGTTTGGAGAACTTGAACGGAATTGGTGTAAAAGTGACTTTTGGCTGATGGACGTGAAAAGGAGACGGTAGGGCTGATGCCGTCGAACTCAATGGATGGCATTGGATACAAGTGGACAAGTTACCTGACACGTCCGACAAGCGTCTCCAAAAGGCTCTTTCGCAGTCGGTCCTTACATCCCATTGCAGGTGTTTAGGCACTTCACCGATGATTATCTTGGAGATGTAGATCGGGTGGAGGAACGCAGACCCGAGGGAGCCTTGAATCCCGAGAACGTTCCATCGCGCGATTTTATCGCTGCAAGACATGGATAATGTCGGCGGGGAATCAGCCCGCCCGGGCTTCGTTCGCAGCACTCCTAACAAGGAATAGTTGTCTCGACCTCTGGAGGCGACACCTTTCGGTAAAGGCTCGAAGGGAGAGAGGTCCTTGAGTTTCGCTGTCTCCTCATCTTGACAAGACGCGAGTAAGCGCGTCGACGCATCCCCACCTTGATCACAAGTGCGGATTTGATTGTCAGTATCCGAGCACGAACAAATATCTGTTTCTTACAGGGTGGTGTAGATATATACATGGTCATGCGAACGCCATGCTTGAGGCTAAACGTCCCGTCACGGTGTCTGGTAAGCCACTGAGACTGCTCGCCTCGGACGACGTAACGTCTAATTTCTTCCAGATACCAGCGAAGCGCAGAACGGCGTGCGAGGACTTCTGCGTGCGAGTCGTGCAAAGCATCACCTTGCTCGGGTAAGCGATCCTTTGGTAGACACTTGCAACCCGTGGCTAGCGCAATGATCTGCGCTGGGTGATCTGAATCGGGGGGACTCAACGCGAGAGCTGCTAGGACGGTGTATGTGCCGACGGACGGTCTGTGATTGAGTGAATGGTACTTTTCGAGTATGTTTTCGACGAGAGCGATGTCTGTATCGTCGGACGAAGCCATCCAAACAGCTTGGGCAACGGCGAGGACGATCGTAGTGCTTTCGATGCATCCCGAGGTTTGATTCATTCACGCAAACTGAAAAATAAATATTCCGTACGGAGAAGGCGAGTCGTCCACCCTGTGCCCTGCGGAGAAGTTCTGTACATACGTAACTTGTCCCGCGTTGCCAGTGGCGACAGCCACAACTCCAACCAGTTTTCTCTCAACGCACCACAGAAAATCTGCGATCTCGTGGCGGGAGTCGAGGATGTGCACTCTACAAACATCCTGTAATTCCACAGCATTCATCAATAATATTAAACGATGGGTTGATACATTGAGCATTCTGTTTTACAGCAGTTGACATGCATCGAAAAGGTGGGCCTGGACAATATCAGGGTCGGCCGCAAGATGATAAATAGTCAAACACGAGGTCTGCGAGCGGAACGGAGGACCCCCTCTATTGAGTGCTCATTTTTAGATGCCAGGTTCCAATCGACATTTCTTCCAGATATTGCATCTCAATACGATCCCAGCGGATCGGTATCACGTTGGCCTATCGATGAAGCGGGGATTAGAAACGATCTCAGACCTCGACGAGGGACGTCACCTGAAGGTAATGTGAAACAGCACGACCCACGCGCCTGGCGAGCGACTGAATATCAACGTATCCGCCGTATCCGTCAATCGGAATTTCGTAGTTGAGTGGTGGATATCCTGGCCACTACAGAAATAAATAAGACTTGGGGTCGTCGCATGTCAGAGCGACCTACCCTGAGATTCACGTAGATCTTGCCTCTGGCATCTACACCGAGGTCCTGGAATGTATACGAGTCTGAACCAGACAGTCGAACATTTGCCTGTGCTTCGCCAATCGTGATGCCTGCCCGAAAAGCGCCCTTGCGCTTGAATTTAAGGACGCGCCCCAAGCCCCTATGAAGTGGATCGATGTAACCGGGAGAAGAAGTATACGATACGGATGATGAACGACGGGGTCGGGTGACTGCCATAGGTTGGACGAGGGGTGGATAAGCACCGATAGATCTACGACGTTCTGGGTAGTACGTATCACGGACGTCAAGGTCATCGTAAGCTGAATGTTCGTAGGTTTGAGAAAGTAATCAGGTAGTGGGGAAAAAATCGCACATGTCATAGAATAGGGTTGATGAGAATAGGTCTGTCTGAACGATCAGCGGAAAGTATAGGAACGAGAGGGTATCGACTGACGAGTGGTTCGTGGTAAGATGACGACAGTGGTATGCCTGAGAAGCTGGCCGGGGTTCCTGCATAGCTCAAGGATGGTCGCCGAGACCTGGGTGTGTAGTAAGTTCCGGGGTCGTAGTATGACATTCTTGCGGGGAGTGACAGATAAGAATGGGAGGGGAACAGCTACAGGTCAACATCCTTTATACGAAAAGATCACATGGCCACGGGCTTTGCGGCTGGCCAGATCGTGCCTCGAGGACGCATCGAGGTTGACTACTATAGGAAGGCGGACAGGTGGTGCGACGCAGGACTACCGGCCTAAGTTGGGCAATTTGAAACCTAGGCGATCAGTGGGCGGGCACATAACCTACGGGCGGATTGTGACCGTGAACCCTGGGACGGGAAAGCGGAGTGCCGTTCGGACAGAACCGCTCGCTGTTGTGGATTGGGGGTGAATGATATCAGGTCATACCCAGAGGAGGGGCTCCGTTTTCGTTTGCTTTGATATCATATCAGTCAGAAGAAGGCACTGTTAGGAGTGGTCGGGATCGGAGTTGGAGCCATCCAACTCCAGCATGCCTCAAGGCCAACACGTGTGACCCGGATCCACATATCTCGCTCGTCATATCTGCGGCAGACGTTGATGGCCGTGCAGTCAGCGCAATACAGCAAATCCACATACCCAGTGACGGGACGTTCGAAAACGCCAGCATCAGCGCAAGAGTCGATTTTCCCAGATCGAAGTTTAGTTGAATAAAAGAGGTCACCAACTCACAGCTGAAGTCGGTCTCGGAAAACTGCGGAACGAGGAGTAGGGATGCGGCAGACCGCTTTTCTCGAGGACTCTGTAATTTCTCCGCGTCATACGGCACGTATCTCCTTCCAGTGTCCCATGCTACTCCAACGTCGGGCATCTACCGTCCCGGGCTTTGAAGACAAACAAAATGGCAACCAATCGCACAGGGGAGACCTATTCTCGAGCATCATCCCATGCCCATGGATACGGCAATCATGCACATGTACTTGCTGTCGGGTGCCGATCGAGAATTCAATATGAACATGCACATAGTTTGCGACAATCCCTTCGTGACGTAGCTGGTGGTTGCTTTCAGGGCTAATATTTCATTATCGTGGTGTCTACCATGGCCCAGGATCTCGACTAAATACAACACATAGCATAGAGGTTATCGTCAGAAATTGCGTTACACTTCATCCGGGGCTAGAAATGACAGAAAGAAAACTAGCGTCCTTGACAACGATAGATCTAATAAATGGTATATGCTTCATGAGGTATAAATCAATTGGCGCTGCGGTCTAAGATCGGTTATAAATCTGCAAAGGAACGAGCTTGAGTGAGCTTCTCAGCGCGCCACGTTGATGTACCTCCTTACCAGGTTCCCACACTATCTGGAAGTGTATCTGAGCACCCCAGTATTTCAAAGATAACATCCCAATCTAAAGGGAAGTTGGTTGGGGAGTTGATGGTAAGTGGAGGAACCTGTGGGATTTGAGGCATAACGGTGCCTTGTGCGGACGTAGTAGTCGGTGAAATTTCTCGCCGAAGCTGTGGAATCACAGGTAGTGACACGTCTATCAAGAGCCCCGGTCGCGCGCCAAAGCAAGAGCTATTGTGAGGGGGTCGGGGTCCCACAGGCCTCCGTCTGCGTGCGTGACCGCGGCATGTCTTTTCACTATATTCGACGAGTGTGTGGGGTGTATGCAGCGGAGAAGGGGAAGAAGACGAGGACGAGGAAGAGATGCTTGAATCCGATGATTCACTCCAGGTCATTGAGCGTAGGGTGGACTCTCGAGACAGGCAAGGCCAAACGTCCCGGTGCTCATTCAAAGCTGAGTCGGATGAGGATGATATCCAGCTGCAGGGACGAGGTCCCCTCACTCGGTGGGTTATTCTATGAGCAATCATTGAGAGGGGCTGAGAGTCGTCCATCTTGAGTGAGTTCGTCGAGCATTCAATGGAAGGGAAAAATACTAGCCAAGCGAAACGTGTGTGGGAGGGGTGCGGTGGATGCGTTACTGGAGTAGGAGCGGGGAAAGGACTCATCCTGGCGAATAAAAAGGCAGCGCCCTAGGGAATCTATTGCATTTAGTTCCCGGAGAGGACAAAATTAAACAAGGGCGCTGTTCCTCGACACCGCTTGTCAGTGTGCATCTGATCAGTATTGATGAGCTGTTTTTATTCACTTGGTTAAGCCCTGTTAGGTGAGTTGTGTAATCTGGCGGTGTGTGATTGAATATCTTCACGGAATGAGCTGGCACTGCTGCAGGACGCAAACCCACTGGCAGCTCGAATGTATATATGTATTTCCAGGTCCTGATCAAGTTTGATATATTGTAAAAGATCGGGGCGGGAGCACCGATGTCACTCATATACATCATTAAATATTGACTCGGACCGAGCATGCAAACGACGTTATCTTCGTGGTGCCCTCCCATGACGTTGTACAATCACTCATCGGCGCCAGTTACAGTTTCTGACGGGCGCGCAAAGCTGCGCCCCCATGGTAATATTCGATAAGTCACGTAATAAAGGACAGTTCACTAACTTGAAGAGATGTGTAGGTACTTGCATGCGAACATCCAACATGCGACAGTCCGTTATAACGAGTTTCCAATCACTTCGTTTCCTATGGAAAGACCTGCGGAACTGTTCAGATGTACTACAATCAAATTAGTTTCATTCCATAATGGTATCGAGTCATTTCCTTTTCCTGCGCTGAGACATGATGAGTCGCAGACCACTGCAGCAGTGCTTCGTGAGAGGTTTCCGCCTCCTACTACTATTACTCTTGGCATACTCTCAGTGTTCTCGGTTCAGCTGAATTTCTATCGGAGCCCACAGGCTACAGTCTGGTTTTCTGACTGTCTCAACCTCACCGATAATTGATCTCGGACGCCGCGAGATGCGCATGTTTCAGTGATGGAAATTCTTCTTTTCTTAGTCTACTTTGTATTCCCATAGACCACTTTTACGTTTTATGCACACTGAATATTTCGATTTCTTGCTTCTTGTCACACAAAAGTAGTACATCTACTGGATGGTTTGATGGTTTCGCATGTCGACGATCTTAGAACCCGATGTACAGAAAAAAAAAGCAGCAGAAAATCACGCCGTGCTGCGTACTTTCTCAAGCGACGGTCAAGGTGTTCGAATACAATCAAGTCAAGAAACAAACGAAGTTACAGGGTGCTTTGCCCAAGTAAGTATTGCATGATCGATCTGCCCTGTATACGTTCCGACAATATTTTTCGATATTTTTCCGCGTCATGATTGTTTCGATGGACAGCTCTCCAGCAGATTTCGACCCATCTGTCCTTTCCAACCAAATTGCCTTAGATGAGGCCCTCGACGCCCTCGACCCCCTTCGACATCTCAGATGCGACGAAAGTCTTGGAGATGTAGATCATGATGATGACGATTCACAATGTATTGTTCCAGTTCAACCACGATCGACATACAACGAGCTTACTCGGCTATCATTCTCCGACTGTGGGTCCTCTACTGTCATACAGATCGTGCTCAGGGTAGACGCAACTCCTGGCTGTGGGGGGATTGCCTGGCCTGCTGGGGAGGTTCGCGATATATCTTTAGCACACTTACTTTTCACGATGAGAAAGTTACATCGATCACAGGTCCTTGCGAATTATCTGGCCCTTCGCGGGAAAGGATATTGCACAGGAAGAACGATCGTGGAGCTGGGTAGTGGGACCGGTTTAGTTGGGCTGACCGCCGGGAAGCTTGGCGGCAAAGTTTGGATTACTGACCAAGCGTTAGTCAGACGATTACTTGGTCTATGATGCATGACTGACTCCGATCACATAGGCCATTGTTAGATATCATGCAGGCGAACGTGAAACTGAATCAGCTCCAGTCATCTGTCATCGTGTCAGAACTAAACTGGTAAGCAAAGCTAGTCTGCCGGGGTTATATCACACCACGGTTAACCACGGAATATCTATATCAGGGGTGAAACACTGCCTCCAGAGATATACCGACCTGACCTGGTTCTGGCCGCAGATTGCGTTTACTTTGAACCAGCATTTCCGCTCCTGGTACAGACGCTCTCTGAGTTGGCAACGGAGCGGACAGAGATACTATTTTGCTACAAGAAGAGACGAAAGGTATGAACATGCTTGGGAAAATGCGATACCACAATTTGGCTTTGGCAGGCAGATAAGCGGTTCTTTACGCTACTCAAGAAGGAATTCGGTTGGAGGGAGGTATGTACTGCAGAATCACCTATCAAACGGCTGCACAGCGTACCTCAAACTCGTGCAGATTGAAGACGATCCAAGCCGCGAGAGATATAGTCGGGAAGCCATCTCACTTTTAAGGCTACGTAGAAAATCACGATAGTCAGATTGGATTGTTCTCGGTGATAGTCCTGGGAGACAATATGATGGTCGAGTTTCAGAAGCTACAGGGAGGAACTCAAGTATACGAGATGGGCGTAGTGCTGGCGATTCACTGAAACGAGGATTCGGTGTCTGCACGCCTGGGTAGGGACATTCATTCCGCCCATTCTCCAATCGTAGATTCTGGATGCAGCGTGAAGTAATACGTAACAATCCAGGTTTTTGTCACAGCCTATGGAGGTATCACTGTCTTGATCTATTGTTGAACGATCAACATTTGCCAGGTTCATTTCGTCGGGACCGACCTGCAATCCATGGATTTCCTGAATTTCCTGCTTCAAAACTTCAGTGACGAGTTTGTGTTGTTTCACTGTCGATAGGCCCTTGAATGCTTCGCTAGCTATCTTGATTGCAAAAAATGAACCACATCCTCCTAGGTACAAGGGTTGATTCATGCTTGGCCCATCTTTAGAATGAGTGTTTGTTAGGGGACTGACCAGAAACGTCTTGTACTGCAAGTTCGGACGGAGAGAAGCATTCGTTTAGTTTAGCGACTATAGTACCCTCTGTGTTGGTGGACTGCGAAGCGGGCGTCGATAGTAGTCGCAGAACCGGTGGGGCCGACCTTGACGTTGTGAGTCGTCTCGTCAGTAGCGAAAGCATGCAGGTTCGTTCCAATGTCGGCGGCACTACTAATACAATTGTCGTCACGTGTTCAGTACTGAAAGTCACGAGAGCGGTTTGCAGCGATCCTTCCAATGCATATCCTTCGCGTAGTGTTTCGACCGACGCTTGAGCGCGGCTTTCGTGGACTTGGTCCGTCCCCGATTAGCATCCTGAGGTCGCGTCTTTTTCAGCGACCACCACTCCGCCCATGTCATACTCTACCCCCATTTCGAGCGGGCCGTTCAGACGTCAAAAAACTCAGGGCTCTACGGTTTCCCGACTCTCGTTTATTATCAGCTAGCACCGTCCAACTCAAAAATGTTGCTTCCGAATTGCCTGTATTAGCACCACCTGCGGTTGGCCGCTGGCTCCTCTTCTCATCTGCACTCGTCTTCGCCGTCATCGTGGTCGGAGGTGTCACACGTCTCACAGAGTCGGGCCTCAGCATCACAGAGTGGCGGCCCATCACTGGAACCATACCCCCGCTCAATGATGAAGACTGGAATGCCGAGTTTGAAAAGTACAAGGCAACTCCAGAATTCAAGTTGTCAGTGTATTCCTTGAGCGACAGTCTTGCCCAGAGTCAGTTAAATCAATTTGACAGGATAAACCATTCAATCTCATTGAACGAGTTCAAGGATATCTTTTACATGGAATGGAGCCATCGTGTCTTGGGTCGCGTCATCGGCATTGCATTCGTACTTCCGCTGTCCTATTTTGCGGTTAGGAAGAAGCTTGCCACTTCAATGCGCGTTAAGCTAACTGGTATGGCACTACTGCTTGGTTTCCAAGGGGTTCTCGGATGGTATATGGTAAAATCTGGCCTCGAGGACTCGATCATGCTCACTCCTGGCGCGGTACCTCGCGTCTCCCAATACCGTCTGGCAGCCCACCTCGGTACTGCCATCCTGCTTTATGCAGGAATGCTCGGAACAGGTCTACAAGCTATCAAGGATTGGAAATATGCACACAATGGCCTCTGGAACGGTTCGAAAACTATGTCTTGGCAAGAAGTACTCTCCAATCCTGTGGTCAAGCGGTTCACTCGATACTCTCGCGCTTTGACCGCGCTTGTATTCCTGACAGCATTGTCTGGTAGGTGGTAGCCCATGTGATATCTGTATCAACTCTCACGTGAACATGGAAGGCGCTTTCGTAGCGGGCCTGGATGCTGGATTGCAATATAATGAGTTCCCATTAATGGGGGGTCGCGTTGTACCTCCCTTGGACGAACTTTTCTCCGTTGCTTATGCCAGGAATGCAGATAGATCTGATGTCTGGTGGAGGAACATCTTTGAAAACCCAACTACTGTTCAGTTTGACCATCGCATCCTTGTAGGATTTTCCCATCCCTAAATCGTCCTCCATTTCGATTCTAATATCTGTTTCAGGCGATCACGACATACTTGAGCACTTGTCTCCTTTTTGCTCAAAGTCGCCAGAGCGTCGTTCGCTCGCTGCTGCCACCGCTCGCTCGGGTTTCGGTGACGGCTGCTTTCGCAATGGTAAACGTTCAAGTTCTACTTGGTTTGGCTACCTTGCTATACCTCGTACCCATTCCTGTCGCGGCTGCACATCAGGCGGGTAGTGTGGCATTATTAAGCACGATGGTGCACTTACTCGTTGCGCTTCGCCGGCCTGGCTTGGCAGCTCAGCATTGGCGGAGCGCTGGGACAGAAGCTAGGAAACTCGGTCACAAAGTCTAGAGATTTCCCATGCAGACATACATCCACACTCAGTTATCTTGATAATATATTTCCCACTAACATGAGCGCACAACCTAAAGTTCTCGCTTCTCGATCGGAAGCGCGGCATTATACAGCGAGGCGTAGTATATTGATACTTTCAACCTGACATTTGTACATCTTCAGCGGGAGCTACAGGGGGCACAGGGACCGTCCCGTCTGCCGGTCCTTTCACGTCCATACTTTCCAAGTAAAGCTGCACTGCTTCCCCTTCGACGATGCGGAATTTACCTTGCGGTGAAGTAGGCTTTTCGTGCAGACCAGCTGGGCCAATGATACCAATGGAAGTGTTGTTGATGTTGAGTTCTTTATCCTGCTGGAGCGTCTCGCGGAGCGCGTGCAGGCCATGCTTGATCAGCCCCTCCAGAGTACCTTGCGAAGGGTAAGTGAATCATAGCACCAGGTGGGCAAGGAGACGGACAATTAGTAAAGCTCTCATGATGCTTCTCCAGATACGTCTTGGCACTTTGACTACGGGCACCGATTGAAATGGCGAAGTACTCAAACGAATTTCCTGATGGTGAGAATTCAAATAGGTGGGGCCCAGTTTGGTCCTGTCCGATGACAAGAAAGCCAACACCGTAGGGCCGACGTCCGTATTCTTGGGTGTTTACCTGTGCCTCTGGCCAATGCGAGAGATGACGTTAGCATTCAAACTGGCCTCATACGGACTCACTGTCGGCGATGGCAGAAACCAGTCGGTTTACGGGCATCGGACGATTGAAGACCATGCGCTCGTTAAGAGCCTGTTGCCGCATGAAATTACTATATGTGTTATGAATCCAGGACATCAGTCTTATAGAAGGAAAGTTGGTTTACCTCAGCACACGCGCGTCCGATGTCAGTCCTGCGATTGCAATACCGACGTGGTCATCTATTCGGAACATTTTTTGTTGGTACGAAGCCAGCTCTCCCGTAGAACGCTGCCAAGAATCGTTGACACGCGCGTTCACAAGGTAGTATGAATATACACACCTTTAACGCTAACAATATGGCATGTGTCTTTGATCTCAAGCCGACCGCTGCAGATCCTTGCTTCACGGCTTCGAGTGCATACTCGACCTGATGGAGGCGACCTTGTGGGGAGAAAACAGTGTTATCGGAGTCATATGTATTTCTGAACTGCGTAGGTAGTAAGTATGATGCAAACCCAAGGGAATCGGATTGTGAAACAGACCATGATGGCGGATGAAACGATGAGGGAGCGTATTGGAGAGGTGACGCGTCCTCATTCGATGGCATCCCGATTGTACACATCACGTGAGGTCCAAGCCGCGGGACATACGAAGCCGGGATAATTAACAGAAGACATAAAAAACGACAGGGATTATGATAATCTATCGTTTCACCGAGTGCCCTTCTTTTCAGCTCGCCACTCCTTGAATATACCATCTAGGCTCTTGTATATCAGATGCGATGGCAAACATCTGATTATTTCACCGATTCTCTCTTCTGCTTCCGCCTTGCCCTTCTCGCCACTTGCTTTTCGTGCGTACTCAATGGCCATGTAAAACATCGCGAGCACGGCGAGGGAGACATGTGTTTGCTGTGCTCCGTGTGCCGATGATTGGGAGAACGCGGCCAGAAGAGGTCCCGAGATACTTGGCGCAGATATGGCTGGCGCAGTTTGAGAGAAAGGCGTTGCGCGTTCTCCCCGGACAAGCCTCAATAATATTTCCAACAGGTTGTCGACTTCAGTCATGTGCGTCTTGAGAAAGCGTTGACGCTCGGTCTGGACTCCCACAGGCGAGTTGACCGCCCAACCTTCAAGAACAGTCCAGATCGTAGGAGCCTGTGGGAGGGTTAGAAAATGAAATTCAACGGGGAGCATACAAACAGGATCAGGGTCCGCAACCTCGATCTTCTTTTCCCAACCGTCCGCAGCCTCGCCAGCAACCCAAAACATGCGTCCAAACATGCTTTTCAGCCACTCTTGCACATCCCCGGACTTCACCCACTTGGGCTCTGACAAAGGTCTGTCTGTGTCGAGATGAACGACGAGATGTACTTTGGTTGGAAGCGAGACTTTCGAAAACGAAGGTATCGTCTCGTCAATGTTGCGGGGCTCCGGGATGATTGGCAGAGGCAAATACGATTTAGTAGTCTCCGAAAGCCCTTCGACCTGGAAGTTGTCGGTACCTCCGTGGACCAAATATAAGGGACTATGCATACCAGCACACCTTTTATGCTCTCTTCATTATCCATGTCAAGAGACATATACACTTCAATCCGACCTTCAGCTCTATGCACGCGAAGATATTCCACAACTTCGGCATCCACAACCAATCGTCTACTGCCCGCAGCATACGATATCGAGATGCGATTTGCAGAAGGAGTCTTCCCCTTTTTAGATGTCGTGGTTGCTGCTTGATGCAATGACTCGCCGTAAGTGGAGCCTGAGGAGGTTGACAGCAGCGTGTTTGATGTTGGGGAGGCCGGTGGCTCCGGGAGGTGTTCTTGATCAATGTCATGAAGAAGATCGTGAACAACTTTCTCGTCGGGTTGGACATGGTGCAAAACCGAATCGTCGACATGTGAAAGTATTTCTTCTTCCTGTGAGAACAGCCCATTATCTGGGCTGTCGTCCACAATCGTAGAGGTATACGAAGGGTGAGACTGCAGTGGCTCTGGAACAGTAACGATCCTGGCTACATCGGCGACGCCTTCAGCTATGGGAGCCCGTGCGTCAAGGAGTCCTGCATGGTCAGCAGACTGCTTGTCCAATTGAGGCATATCAGATTGCGCCACGGTGGCGGGAGGGGGCGCAGAAGCCCGACTAGATGAAACATCAAATGAAGAACTCAAAGACGATGAAGATTGAGAAGCGAAACGAGTTGGTTCAATCAAAGAACGTCCACTAAGAATTGCCCCGCTACCATTCTCAGTGCTGAGCGCACTGTGGAAAGGCTTTGTGGCCTCCGGAGCAGCGAGTTCTGTGATCTCCTCAGGGACGGAGACGACGTCCACGTTAGGCTGTCTTTGTGACGGACCAGATGTGGAATCATTGACAATCGTATTGGATGAAACCGATGCAGGGCCATCGCCTGCTGCCGTGTGGTTGTTGTCTCCCGTATCACGGATCACAACAGCATCACAATTGTCTCCAGAAGGACCGGTTTCATGTCCATCATTAAGGGTGCCTTCAGAGTAAGAGTTAGCAGCATGAAGCTTCCGGTGGTTAGACGGATACCCTCCATCCAGATTTGGAAGCATCCATCATAAGGATGTTCGAAATCGGTCGGAAACTCACCATTGTTAATATCGCCTCCGAGCCCAGGTATAGCCGACTCACTGACTGCGACGTGAGGGTCTTCAACACGACTCACACGGAGTTGGTTGTCATCCTCGTCACCGGCGTGCTCCCCATGAGCACCAACCTCAGTGTCAGCAGTATCTCCATCGTCCTCGGCGATAGCAGCCATGAGCCAGTCACCTTCACTAGTAGTCTCGGCTACACTCGGTGCAGCACTACCTCGGCCCATTCCATCCATGTCAACACTAGCGGTATCGCTCATTTGGCTTCCGCGAGGCGGGGGCGGCCTCCCTCGGCCCTCTTCTGCATCACCATCATCATCCTCAAGCTTCTTGCGCTTGCCTTTGCGTGAATCCATGGGAGAGGTCCCATATGAATAAGAAGAATTGTGCGGAATTGGATGCGAATCATCCGGTGAGACGGGCGTGTGGAAATAAATGCGAATGCGAGACGGTGGGGGAGGGCTGAACGAAGATTGTTCCCCAACGGGTGGCTCAGTTTTGACATCAGCGACTGCTGACGCATCTGGGACGGTATGCTCGCTCCTATGCGCAGCGTCAGCCCGTTCCCCGCTGATGAGATCACTTGACCGTATAGATTCTTCCTTGACAGTAGCATGTGAAGAGTCAATGAGAGAAGCAACCCCCTCTTTGCCCTCTAGCTTGACCGCAGAGGGGAGTACGCCCCACGTCCACCCGAGTTCGGGCATCTCGAGCCCCACAATCTTAAAATCCGTCAGAGTGCGACGATTCTCGTCCTTCTTACCACTACTCGCAAAATTTCCAGACAGTGCATCACGATTGCCTGTCTGAGTACTCGAACCATCCTGTCGTCCAGCACGACCCGCAGAATGGCCCTGGCCCCTCCCACGAAAACCAGTATTGCCCATATTTCCCCCGTGGTGTGGTTGATGTCCCGCATTAAATGACCCACCTCTGCGGTTATGGAAATCCTGTTTGGTGCCAAAACCACCTCGTGAGCCATGACCTCGCAAAGAACCTTGCTGACCGCCACGGCCGCCACCACCATTCATAAACGTGCTGCCACCGCGGCCACCACGCTGACCACTCGGACCACCTCGGTTGCCACCCATGGAACCTCCTCTACCTCGACCTGCGCTCATAGAACCACCACGGCCGCCCATACCTCCACGGTTGTTTCCGCCAAGAGGTACTTGGTTAGCACCTTGTTGACTCTGGTTCTGGCCGTACATGGCATTTTGAGGAGTAGGTGGAGGTTGAAATTGAGGCTGAGGAGGCGGACCCTGTTGGCGTTGATGTCCATGGTGGTGATTTGCACTGGGGCCATCGAACCTTTGACGTTTGGCGGGGGGGAGGTGCTGAGGGGGAGTATGATGGATTCCGTGATTATGTCGGGGTTGCTGTGGCTGCTGTGGTTGTTGAGGGAAATACGGCTGAGGGGGAGCAATTGTTTGAGGTGCTTGGGGGTACGTCGGCTGCGACATGATAGGTTGGGGGGGTTGCGGTACATATGCCTGAAAGCCGACAGAGGCTTGGTAAGGATTATACTGGGGCTGGGGCGGGGGTGGAGGTGGAGGCATCGGTTGTACCGGCTGATAATGCTGTGGTGGTTGTTGCGGTTGTTGCTGTTGCCTTTGCTGCCAATGCACGTTCTGGCCGCCATAACCGTAGTTCGCATACAATGCGCTTTGTTCTGGAGGTGGTCTCTGGGGTTGCGGAGTGCTCCATTGTGGATTGTAAGCGAC
>JBBPLY010000031.1:68472-95825 GCA_038090035.1 Xerocomus nothofagi | reverse complement strand
GCCACGGCTGCAGCCGACGACTGCTGAGCTTGGTGCTGGGCAGCAGCAGCAGTCCAGTACGCAGAGTAGTCCGGGGGTGGTCCTGCTGGAGGGGGGCCAGGAGGAAGAGGTGGTTGCGGTGGATTAAACGTTGGTTGGGGAACAAACGGGTTCTTGTTCATGGCGGAAGCGTCAGACGATCTTTGCGATCGTGGATGTTGTCGACCCTGTCGTCGACCCTCGGCGATGGCTTTGTCGTCGTTTGAGACAGCGAGCTCGAATACTCCGGACTATGGAAAACATGTCCGACGCTTAGTCACCAGCACGTGGTATCAACAACTATCAAGAAATCTATGGTACAAGTACAACAGACTGCCCGCAATTATCGTTCCCCCATCGCGGAAGTGATATGATTGGGATCAGGAGGTGGAGAATGAAGTTTTGCTAGTTTGTGACTGCGCTCCTCCTGGATATCTCTGGATCGACAGATGAAACAGACGACAAAAAGACGAGATACACACCTCGCGGACTTGTTTGACCTTGAAGAGCTCGTCTGCACGAACTCTCAGAGTATCGGCGTTGTGCTTCAACTTCTGAGCGTGCTGTCTTTGAATCTAAATGACAGCGTTCGAGTTCATTCCCGGAGCGACCCAATGCTCCGAGGCTCACCTGAACGTCACTCTCCGCGGTGTGTATGTTTGTCACAGCGCAGTCATGGCCATGCGTCGCTTTCTGGAGCGATCTGATCGCACTGTGTTCCTTGTCCTCCATCTTTTTCAGATGCTTATCTGCTTTACTAGCGGCCTTGGCGAGAGAGTTAATAGAGCCTCATTGGAAGTATCCAAATCGGCTTACCGTTGAGGCCTTCGCTTCTGACTTTTCGGTGCGCTTGAGCTCCATCAGAGCAAGCTTGTAGTCTTTCTCGTCAGCTTTCGCCTCCTTTGCTATGGCCTTTTCCATCTTTTTTACAGCCTTTGGATCTGCAGGAAGCTCGACGCTCATCATGAGAGAGGGTAGTTCTGTAAGATCAAGCTGTAGCCCCTTGGCGTCTTGTGCGTTAATAGGGGCAGGTGGAGCGGATTGTATTCATTACGAATGTAGCTGGACTGCATTTGTCATGGCATCCTGTCGCAGGATTTCGAGACATAGCCGTGCCATCGTTGTCGTCCTTGTGGACTCGATGGAGGCCGACGACGACGACGATGACGACGACGAAATGTTGTAGACTTGAGTTGCGGGAGTTGAAGGAAACAACTCCGCTCGACACCACCTGGCAGCGAACAACACAGCGCCGTCATCTGGGGCCCAGTTAAATGGTCGATCAAGATAGGCCCCGTGCGAAGGATTGCGACAGGCAGGACAGCCAGACCTCAGACATCTCTCAAAAGCAGTCGGCGAAGCTGACCGTCCACTACCCCGACAAGCTTGATCATGTACCCCCGGCGCAGTACTTTAATACCACTCCAAAACTCGGGTCTCGGGTTCCTTCGTTCGCAGGCACGGACGACGACGACGATGAAGGAGAAGATTTTGACTGGAGCGGCGACGAGGACCTGGCCGACGAAGTAGTCAAGCTCGAGAAGCGAATGGGGGTGAATCTCAGGGCGAGACGCTGGACGATTTGGCGGTTCGTGGGTTCCTCGTGTGCAGTAAACAATGCTGAGGGCATCATGCTTGCAGCATATTCACCATCTTGTTTTCCTCCTTAATTGGGTCGACCTTCATCGCCGGCCTATTGGTGGCTCCCGCTCTGCTTGTCCACTTCTTTTGGTACAAACCACATCCCACCAGTTACCGACACTATGTGGACCAGAACATCGAAGCGTGGCTTTTTTGGGTGGCAGCCAATGTTGTCATATCCTGGGGACTTGCAATGACCGTAGACATCGTACCTGCGATCACACGGATTTTGATATCCATTTCATGGGGTCATGTTTCCGAGGAGGTCAAGTCTCACATCGAGTTGTATGATTCTGTCAAAGATACCTTCAAGCCATTGTTGTACGCTGCTAGCGCCTGGCTCAGTTGGATCATTTTGTTCCAGAACGTATTCAAGCTATATAACAGTGGTGCTGATGGAACCAGTTTTGCTCCATACACTGATCGCGTGAGTGTTCTGGCAGGATTTCTGGCTGCGGAAAGCTAAATTACTTCTGTAGCTTGCTCAAGCTATTGAATTTCTGTTCTTTTTAGCACTCGTGATATGTTCTCAAAGGATGGTGTCTCATGCTATCGGTATGCAGGAGTTTTCCAACACTCCCAACTTATGTTCATCTTACTCTACAGCTTTCGCATTTCATCGAACCGCTTACAGGGAGCGCCTTGAAGAAGCCAAGCACGGTCTGCGCGTCATCGAAAACCTCCGCGAATATAAACCTCGGACTCGACACCACAACAACCGACCTAGCGGTGGGCATGGCGTGTTCAATCTTGCCTTCGTCTACCCCTTCGGCGAGAGAGCCGAGCACCACCAACGCGGTGACAGTATCTCCCAAGGCTATGATGGTGACAATGACGCCGACGCCGAGGACAACAAAGGCAAAGGGAAGCAGAGACCAGACGGATCGAGGACAGATCTCCTACATCATGACATTGCTCTGAACTCGCCTGAATTAGAAGATGCAAGGACACCTACGACCCATTCTCATGAAAAGCAGGATATATTTCACGGATACCCACCCTCACGCAAGCATGCTACCGATCAACACACGCACCAACAGGAAGAGTACAACCCAGCCATTCAAGCTGTGCGAGTGATTAAGTCGGCGGTATTGCATGATGCTCGTAATATCACGGGCAACGATGACAATCTGAGCGGTCTGAGATTCAGCGTCAGCTCAGCCCATGAAGCCAAGGTACATGGTATTTCAATCATACAAAGCTATGATGATTAAACTTGCCTATCATAGCGACTAGCCCGAGCTATTTACAAGACGTTCCGTGACCGTCGCAGAACGTATCTGATATCAGCAGACTTCCGCCCCGCGTTTGCTACTTCGGAGGAGGCTCAAGAAGCTTTTCGCGTCTTCGATGAAGACAATAACGGTGACATTTCACGATCTGAGATCAAGGCCACCATCCTACGCATTTACAAGGAACGGCGATTCTTGTTGCGCAGCATGCGTGATGCTGGAATAGCTCTCAGAACCCTCGATCAAATATTACTGTTATTTGCCTTTGTCATATTGTTTTTCATCTCGCTCAGCGTGTTTGGTGTTAACGTCGATCAATCGTTGACCAGTGTGTATACGTTGGGTATTGCGGCAAGTTTTGTCTTCAAAAACGCAGCTAGCAACATGTTCGACGCCATAATGTTTCTGTTTGTGACGCAGTGAGTTCATCCATCTAACTCGACTCAGATTCTGCTCTTGCTGACATGGGTTTCAGCCCATTCGACACGGGTGATCGGTGTTTCATTGACAGTAAGGTGTTTCCGATAAAGAATCGATGATGTTAGCTAAAGTCCCTATAGCCGATAACTTGATTGTGAAGAAGATGGGATTATTTGCAGTATGCTACTAGATTCCCGTCGTTTCCTTTATGATCTCATTCCACCTCCAGACACTGTTCGTTCGAGCAGACGGTACCGAAACATACTATTCCAACAGCCAGCTCTTTACGAAATTTATGTGGGTCACCGCTCGTAGATTTGTTGCACCACTGATGGAAGTGTTTGTAGAACGAATGTTCGCCGGAGTGATGTATGTGACTGTCTTATCGTTACGGTACTCAGTTTACCATTCCTTCAGAAAATGGTCGAGTCACTCACGATGGAAGTTGCTTGGCATACTCCCTTGGAGAAGCTGGACGAGCTCGAGACCCGCTTAAACGAATGGCTTGCAATGGAAGAGAGTCGATGGTTTCAGCCAATGACATCAATCATCTTGCAACGCATTTCATTCCAACGTCATCTCGAACTCACCATCGCTATCCCTCACAACTCGTACGTATACTGAATAAGGAGTGTCAGCTTTGCCTATAAATGATTCTCTTACAGGACGTGGCAGTAAGTATTGGGATTTAGACTCCTCTATATGCGGATATACTTGCATCTCATACGCATCATGACACAGAGACTGGGGGCTGAGGAATGCACGAAGGACGGCATTCCATGCGGCTGTTCAGTATTATTGCCAACAACTTGGTATTGCTGCATACGAATCCCCCATGCCGCTTGTGTACCTCGACTCGGATACTCAGCAGTATACGCCCGGGGCGTCTGAAAAACCGTCTTCCCCCCAATACCACTTTGGCGGAGTGGAAGGATCGACAAATAGTTTCCTGGGTTTTGTACCACCTGATCAACGGGACCCACAGTTGCTGCGAGCAAGAAAAAGCAAGAGCCGAAAGGCAGTTTTACGGGGAATTGGAGCGGACGGCGGTGCCCTCGTGGCGTAGGCAAGCTTATGGGATACGATAAGGAGGTAGCGAGCGTGGTAGTCTCGTGTGTGATGGCAGTTGCCGCAGAATGGAGAGGGAGACGTCGGACATGCACGTGTTGTAGTAATTACGGAATGGCAGGTTCGAGTATAAATACTGACCGACCTCTGGCTGCTGAGGCCAGTTCGGTTGCGGCGACTTCCAACGGTCCAAGGCAATGAGCGTTGCAGATCTTCACGACCTCGAGCTCATCTGGTGAGAAGTGTTTTGACACTGTATGCCCTTCCGTTTCATTCAATTGCCTCCACTCAAGGCCGTCTTCACGCCCTAAAGACGTGATCGTGACCGGTACATTCGACCAGGTAAGCATCCCCCACCTTGCCTTTTTCGTTCTGCTCACTCTCAATTTTGTAGTGGTCGTCTTCCATTCGTTTGGTTAAAGGCGACACGGGGTTTTCGGGTACTGCGAAGGTTCCGTGGGGGCAGAAGGTCGCGTACAAGTTCATCGTCGATGGCATCTGGAAATGTCGGGATGATAGGCCTCAGGAGGACGACGGTCTTGGAAACATTAACAATGTCCTTCGAACGCCCGAAAAGCCTCAGGCTGTGTTCCCTACCGTAGCCGTCCCACCCGCGCATTTATCCATCCCTCTCGAGGGCGCACAGAGCCAAGGGTATGGCGATATCGAGACTATGGTGACGGCCGTAGAGTTTCTTCCTCCGGCCGAACACGCCGTGGCCAGGGGGTCCCTTTCGACCATCCCGCAGACCACCGTGGAGGGTTTTGGCCTGGCACCCCCCGCTGGCACCCCTGTGAGTGTGTCCAAATTGGTATGAGCGTCCGTTCTATTGCCGTAGTCAAACATTAACTTGTTTCCCCCAACGTAGGACACTGCAGCCGCCACGGAGGGAAGCGTATTTCCTGCTTCGGAGGCATTCGCGGGACTTGTCTCGTCAAAGCAAGCACTGTCTTCATCTAATGTCACCGTTCCTCCTATCAACGATAACAGTTCTGATCCGATCCCACCGGTCAATGGAAATAGGATGGCACACGAGTCGGACAGCTTTGGGATTCATGCGCCAATTCAAGTTACAAAGGGAGACCCCCCCACCTCCCCTCGCGTACCTGAGGCTGCGAAGGAGGCTGTATTTGCACCTTTAGAGTCCGCAGCACCTCAACTCATCCGTTCCCCGCAAGCTGCCCAAGACATCACTCCCGCTTCGACACCCGCTATGGTCTTAGAACCTATCACAAAACAACCCGGAGTGGACCTCGAAGTACGCGGTCACCGCTCGCAGGCTACAACAACCGCTTCTATTGGCAGCGCCTCTACGCCCGCTTCGAGCACCTTGACTCATAAAAAGCGGCGGTCCCTGTTCGCGAAGATCAAACATATATTTGACAAGGATGACAAGCGGGAGAAAAAGGAGAAGAACAACCACTAAGCTGGCTTCTCGTGTTTCATCAAAGCACACTGGTAATGACTTCATGACCTCCAGCCATTGAATACCTCCACGTCCTGATAATGACTTTGCTATGCTTCCGCTTACATTGGATAATGCACACCATCGCATCACTATCGTCCTAGACTTTAACTTATCATACCTGCAAGCTACTCGTGATTTGGGCAATTCCGGCGTAAACACTCAGACATTGTACATATTGTGGCATTGGATTCATTTCCTCATCGGTGAATTTCATTGAAGAATTTCCAAGGTGATCCCTGCCGTGCTTGAGCATGTCTGAGCGAGAGATCTACAAATGACGTACCAGCCGCAATTGTTTCTCCACCTCGTCTCAACAGAATTCGTCCCATGTCCTTGTTCGCAGCGAACGGTTCGATCGGAATGGGTCTTGGAACCGCGCCAGTACCGGAAAGAATATCACCTCGTAATGTGATCTCGACTTCAGCAGAAGTCCACTTAGTCAAGACGCTATGATCATCATGATGTTCAGTCAGGACGTAGACATATCCAAAGAATGTCCGCACCGAGGGTTCTTTCTGGTCACAGAACCAGTGGCTCGATCAATACTTGCAACCAACTTCGAGATCGTTGCGGGAATGTCTCGGGAGTGGTGGAAAAGTTCAACCTAGCAACTCGTCTGCTGTGGACGCCTTTCCTTGATGATACAGTGGAGTGCACATACCGAAGCACCAGTGGTGATTGGAAGTTGGATATCAAAAATGATTATCCGTGCGCTGAAACAGATTGCAAGGGGAACGAGGTCGCTCGGCGGACAAACGACACTGCCGATGTTGAGATGGATAGGATCGATGGCGGTCAGGTAGAGAGTAGCGTTGGACCCCGCAGCGGCCCAAGACACATTACTTTCGTCAATATCGATTGCTAGAACGGCATTAGAAAACATGATAACCAAAAATTAGAGCAGAAGCTGGTGTATCATCCTTACATTTGACGACGACAGTCTCATCTCCAGGGAGAACTCGCAGCCTTTCCCCAACCTGAATAATGCCGCCACATATTCGACCACTTACTCCTGTGCCAGAGCTTTGTCCTCTGAAGACGTTTGAAATTGGCAGTCGCAAAGGCGATTCGATATCTCGCACAGGGGGTTCCAATTTATCTGTGAGATATTGGTTAAAAAAATTTGCAATAATAGAATTGGTTAAATGTACCTAGAAGATCCACCAGGGTTGGTCCTCGATACCATTGAGATAATACAGACGCTTCAGGAGCCTTTCGTTCCACCAGGTTCACACCAAGCATCGCGCCTACTGGTACGAAACTTGTTTTCGAAGACTGAAATCCCGACTGACCAAAGAATGTCTTCAATTGTTCGCACACCTCCTCGTATCTAGCCTTTTCCCAACCGACCTAGAATCGCGTTTGTTAGTAGCGTCCAATGTTCACATTTTATTTCCGCGAAAACTAACTTGATCCAGCTTGTTCACCGCGACAACCACTTGTGACACGCCGAGGCTTCGTACGAGAACCAGGTGCTCACGAGTCTGTCCGCCACGCTCGAAACCTGCTTCAAATTCCCCCATCGCAGCGTCGACCACAAGAAGCGCACAGTCGGCTTGAGATGCCCCCGATATCATATTCGGAATGAAATCTTTGTGCCCGGGGGCGTCTAGGATCGTTATCTGTCGATGCACCGTCGAAAGGGATTGCATCGCAATGTCCATGGTTATTCCCCTATAGCGACATTCAATCAGCCGACACGGATGATCAACGATAACAGACCGTTCTCTTTCTTCCTTTGTCCCATCAAGCTCCCAGGCCCAGCTGAAGCTACTTTTCCCGGCTCTGCTGCTATCCCTCTCGTTTGCGTGGCGCGACTTTTCGTTGATACGCCCGAGCTCATACAACAGTCGGCCCATCAGTGTTGACTTGCCAGCATCAACGTGCCCTTGAAGCGCAATAAGATGCACAAACACCAAACCACGTCCCTCAGCTTACCGATGACTACCAGGCTGACTCCTTTCTTTGCACCCTGTCCGGACGCCTGAAGTTCTCTCCTTGCTTCTTCCAACAACTTCTCCCTCTCCACTGTTTTTCTGAGAACAGGCTCATCCGCTCTAAGTGATTCGTTTTCTCGAGGCTGTAAATTCACAGCTGAAAGATCAAGTAACATGTAATCCAATCCTCCGCTGTTTGTCCTCGCAGGGGTGGTCACTCCCGACTTCCTCAATGGCTGAGAACTGGCACCTGCTGTCTTCGAAGATTTAGTTGGCGTTCCGATAGGTGACATTGCCCGGGAAGCCGGGGTGTTGTAACCCGAGGAAGATGGTGTCTGCGATCCTTTCTTCTGAACAACAGCTTTCTGCGCCTTGTCGCGCTCTTTTGCGGCTGGAGTGAGAAAAAAAAAATAGGAAACAAGATCAGCACAGAATATTCCATTGAAAAACAACAACAATAATGTAAGTGTACATCCACCAATATCACCCGATAAACCCGAATGAAATAAAACAATAAGATTTTAAGGGACAGGAATCAGGTGAGTC
Organism: Xerocomus nothofagi; assembly: GCA_038090035.1. Classification (NCBI taxonomy): domain Eukaryota; kingdom Fungi; phylum Basidiomycota; class Agaricomycetes; order Boletales; family Boletaceae; genus Xerocomus; species Xerocomus nothofagi. The sequence continues at coordinate 87,495 of JBBPLY010000031.1, read as the reverse complement.
GGCTGGGAACCAGTGTATCACCGCCGCTGCGCCAAGGCGGTACCACGACGCGCGTTAAAGACGATGTCGTCTGGACTCGGAACGTCAAATGTGAAGGAAGTGGACCGGACGTCCAGGTCTGGGGAAGTCGAAAGCTTTACTTGGCTCCGCTTGGGTTGCTCTAGTTCGTGACCGAGTGTCGATTTGCTTCGAGAGAGTGATGCGTGGTACATATCAACAAGATTCAGCTCTTCTCTCCCGTACTTGGGTGATTTACTGTCCTTGTCCTTGTCTTCGGAGGACGTTAGAGAATCATTGAGAAGTAAGGAAGCGAAGGCCGAGGGTAACGCACGGGAACGGGTAGGACTTGGCAGGAAGAGTGGGGGTGGAGGCGGAAGTGAGCACTCGTCATCGGTGGCACTTGAATGTGATGGTGATTTAGCTGGTGCTTTCTTCACCTTTAATGACAACTTCGATGACCGGGTTTCCCCGCCAGGCATCTGAACTAACGGGACAGGTTCCAGCGCCTGTGTGGTCGAGAGACTCTGGAGAGACTGATATGATGTCGTTATAGCAGTCGTCGCTGTCGCGCCATTGGCGATAGGAGTAAGATACTCTGTACGGGATTTGGGAAGTTCCGTTGGAGGGGGCACAGGAACACGTGGAACAAGAGCGTGAGAATTAACCTTGGCCTGGGCGAGTTTTGCCAGTTTGGACTGGGGACGTGCTTTTGCATCTGGCTCGCTGTGTGCCATAACCAGTTGAGTAGGAGTGGGTGAGCGAGGCAAGAAGGTGTGTCTCTCCGGTTTGACTGTGGAGACCGAGATATCGGACACGTCATCCGCCAGCATCCCTGTCGTTGCTCGCTGGTCGTGGGCTTCTAGATCCATAGCAGTCTGTATCGCCTTTCGCACATGAGAAGACATGGATGAGGTTGTAGTAGATGGTGCTTTGACCGAAGGCGACGACTTGACTGGGGCCGTGGATGGCGGCTTCTCAGGGGTGCGGGATGCCATGATCGATGGCAAGGACTGCTCGGAAGCCACTGATAGGAGTGGTTGGGCGGTTGTGGCACGCGAAGCTAGTGAAAGCCGAGATTCTGCAGACGGACGAAGGGCCGGATATGTGAGCACAGAGGACGTCTCTAAATCCGACGATCGAGAACTCGATATTGTACTGGCACGTGAGCTTGCTAACTCTGCAAGCTTGGAGCGCTTTGCAAGTCGAACACGTTGTGGTAGGTCCTTTGGAGGTAGTGGAGGCGGCTTCTCACTAGATTTGGATATAAAATCTGGGATTTCTGGGATGTTGTTCATTGCTGGCACTGGAAGACTAGGCGCAGGTGGAGGAGATTTTGGCGGCTCGGATTGAACCTCTGACTCCGCCGGCGTGCGAAGAGATGGTGCGGAGTCATAGCTCGAAAGCCGTTTTACGGCTGAAGGAGATGGGGAAGGAGGTATCCTATTTGGATCAGCGGCTTGGAATGGATAACCATCATGTGGATGAGAATCTGAAGAGTGCTCTGTGGATACAATGAGTACAGCTGCATGAAATGCTCACAACGAGACTCACCAATGACATTCCCATAGGACGAGGTCGTCTCACTCGAGGACAATGCCCGGGGGTTATTCATTGCCACCAGTTGCTGCCTGGAAGGCCAGTGGCGAGATGGCTCGGTACGCTCGGTAAGTTCGGTTATCGTACTAAGACGCGAATGACGATCGGGAGACATCAAACCCGACAGTACATCATCTGGATCGACCTCTTGATCATAGTCAAAGTATTGAGGAGCTGGATAGTAATCAGGCTGAAATTGGCCTTGTTGCGCTAGGACAATCAAAGGGACACGAGGACGCTCCAAGTTTTCCGGAACGGGACTAGTGAGGTCTTGTGGCGCTGGGAAATGGGGCATTGAACAAGTAAATACGATTTCCACGACGTAAGAAATACGGGGGGGATGAGGGACGACAGCGATATGCACCTTGCTGTGAATCATCGCCTTTGCGGCGAAAACGGGACCACCAGTGGGATTTAGAGCGGGTGGGAGTAATATCATGGAGAAAAAGAGCAAAAGCAAAACTATGCTACAAAAAGAGAAGATCGGTGGCCTACCTTTGCGTTCCATTGCGGCAGTTCTGCGCTCCTGTTCCTCTGAGAAGGATGAGAGAGGGGGATTGGATGAGAAGCAGATGACGAACCGAACAGCCAGGTGATGGATTGCTCGATGTCGAAGTAGAACTGCCAAAGAGTGTCCCTGATGATGGCATCGTCAAGGCCGGAAGAGGCTTCGTCGCCGATTACGGCTCTGATGTGTTCGATTCCAGACTCCATTTGAGCTATATGGGCTTGGATGATGGAACGAGGGCAAACGGGGAGAAGACGCACCTTGTTGCTCCTCGGTCATATCGTCGGCGTCATCGTCGAACGCAGCGTCGTCCAGTTCGGCTGATGTATGTGAAAGCGAGGGAGACAGACGTGGAGTAAGACCCACCTTGGACGTCGATGTTTCGTACGAGTCTGTGTCGCGACATGTCTACCGCACAGACGCTATCGTCTGCGGTATGAGCACCGTGACTCCAAACACGGTCAAACACGCAAAAGGTCGTTCCGCTACCGCCAACCGAAACTTTCGAAATGTTGCGGACGACTACGAGACTGGCGGCTTCGGGCGCACAACGACGCGTAGGTGCTCGTCTTTGCGTTCAGGTCGCTCGCTTTTACCTCTACGACAGTCATTCTCTTCTACCCCGACCCGGTCGTATGACCTTGCAAAGCTCGTCCTCATCGGTCGTCTGGGCAAAGACCCGGAGCTTCGTACGACCAAGAACGACAAGGAATACATCTCGTCAGTCTTCTTCTCGTGTCTGCTATCGTCCCTTACCCTCCTCCTAGATACACCGTTGCAACATCCAACTTCCCCCCTCCACCGCCGAATCCCGACGGCAGTAGGTCTTCAACCCTATATATTTGCTCATGCTTTCATCTCGGACACGTCTCCCAGCTCGCTTGGAAAATAGTGTCACCTGGCACCACATCGTCTCCTTCAACCCCACTCAGAATAACTATCTCAGGACGCTAAACAAAGGCTCCAGAGTTTATGTCGAGGCCAACTACGAACTGCGTGATCCCGATCCAAACACAGATCCATCTTCTCCCTCTGGTCAACGCCAGATATTTCTTAGACATGGTGTGCTGCATCTCTTCCACCCTTGACTACTTCTCAGTCATTTTGCAGAGGCCATCCGGGTATTGACTACGCCATACCAACAAGACACGGAAACGTCACCAGATCAAGTTTGATGTTACTTTGCCTTGCTGCGTCGCGACTATCCAAAGTCATGCTCCCACTACATGATTCTCTGCATCTCAGTCTAGTGTACACGGTTCATACGTCGTGATCATCGAACGGCGTGTGTGGTCGCATGTGCTCTGACGCCAGTTCTCCGCCCCAACCCTTCTCCTGGTGAACGTACCGAACCTCTGACTGACTGTATGAACTTACCGCAATGCTATCCCTGTGTTCCTGATTTGCTAGCGTTGGGACCGGCATTTCAGTCTGCAGGACTGACGAGCTGATGGAAAGTCTCGTGCCCGATTGTCCCTGCTTTTTGTGCAAGTAGTCCCGAATGGTCGTCGATATGAGCTATTTGGCCCCTCTATGAGTGAAGCGTGCTAGGACAGCAGGAGACATACTTTATGGTCTTCTTGGCTCGAACCCGAGTAACAGGCTGCCACGGCAATAGGGCAGCATGGTGCGTTCTGTAGATTCGAAATGAGTTGTCATCAAAGCGCATCAGGACCTGCTGTGCTCACATCCAACCATATTGGAAACGCTTTGATGGAAAGATGAATGAGATTTGTACGCAGTATTGAAGCAGACTCACAGACCTCCTCCACGAACAGCGAATTCGCCCTCGACTCCCAACTGCTTTGCAGTCTTGCCCATCGCACTCATGCCTTTGTCCACGTAGTAGCTTGAGTGGCTCGTCCGCTTGACGACGGAGATCATGCTTTCTAAACATGCCCAGCTATCTAGGCTGACATCGCCCTCCCCGGAATGATGACCCAAGTCTCCTGCTGTACACGCAAAGAGTGTGTGGCCGGCAATGGTCTGTATTGAGATCACCATGCCTTTGCCCTTTACGTGCCGAGAACTTCCGCGGAAGCGCTTGCGAAGGGAGAGGCCGAGTGTGACCGCGTCAGTCGCGGAGAAAGCTGAAAAACGGTAGTTGCACTCTTCCTTGAGCGTTTGGTTAGCAATGTCGGCGTCAGAAGGTATCATTGCATGTATCGAGGAGAACATTGAGCACAAGGTTGCGGAGTGGTTCAACTCGACGAGATTCTGAAAGTGACTATGCATGTCAACGAGGCAGATCGTAGCGAGGCATCGTATCCCTACCTTGGAAGAGGACACACACACGATCCTCGACTCGCTCGTCCCAGCCTTCAAGTTGCGCCGGTACAAGTCTCGAGGGCGATAAGAAGTCACATGACAAAACTCAAGATATCACGTGTTCATCCTATAGAGAGTTGGGTCTCTGTTCTTCGCGTCCACGTCCACGTCCATGCAGTTCCTTCACGATATAGGTGGTGATCCCCTCAAACCCTCTCTCTTCGAGCTCATTGCCCAAGAGCAGCTCAGAGATCTTCTCCAGCCGGCACTCAAGTATGTCTTGGCGGTAAGCACCACTCGAATGACGCACTTCATGATTCATCTCAACCCCACGATCTAGGTCTTCGCACAGCGATATCCGCGATATCTCATTCAAATAGTCAATCGCCACGAAGAATTCTATGCCATTGTCATGTTTTTCGTCGAGCGACATTATCTTCGGAAGCATAGTGGGTCTTTTTGGCTTTGCGTGAGAATACTCCTCGACGATTATAGATGCGTCCTTTGCGGAGAACTTTTATGGTTTGAAGAGACGTAGGCATCCCTGGGTACTTACGGATAGAGCAACTGCTGCTGTCCGCGGTGTACCCGTAGCAGAAAAGCTTAGAGGGAGGGAAATATGGCAGTCGCTATTCTTCTTGGTTTGTTCACGATTGCCTACGTTACTACACTTCACTGAGTCTACACAGGTCGCCGTTCCATATCTCAGAGCCAAAACCCAGGACTACTATGAACAACTAGGAGGTGGCATTTCGTCAGACATCTCAGAGGATGCTGGCGACGGTCGTCGCATACAAGCGCTCACCAACGACGTATGTTACTTCTGTACTTTAAAAGGACGGTTCTCATGATCGTATTATAGTCCCTAGCGGGGTGCTGGCGGCGAGCGTACAAAAGGATTTTTCCGTGGGTGAACACCTCATTTGAAGTGTGGTTGCTTGCCTGTAATGTGGCGTATCTCTTTGAACGTACACCCTTCTACCGTCCGTGGTTAGCGTGGATAGGTATTGATTTACGTCGATTGAGTGTGGATGACTTGGCAAGTCTGGCATCCGCGGCAGTCCCACCCGACGCTAATTTCCTGCTGGTAGCTTGTGACGAGTGCTGTGGATGGTACTACTCCTCGCGCTCGGAGAGGAGTCATGAAACAAATCTATCAGCTTCTTATGAATACGCCGCAATTGATCCTTGATTCTCTGAGGCTTCTCTTGCCGACGGCCATATTTTTCATCAAGTTTTTGGAGTGGTGGTATTCTCCAGGGTCCCCAGCACGTTCCTTGTCGCTATCACCCCTCGGTCTGGCTGTCCCACCTCCTCGGATACTCCCACCGCACCCATCCGGGATACCCGTGGATGGCACGATGTTCGGGCATTGTCCGTTGTGTCAAAACGCTATCAACAACGCTACTGCTTTGCCATCTGGTTACGTGTTTTGCTACCGTTGTGCGTTTGATCATGTCGAGCGACATGGCAAATGCCCGGTGACGCTATTGCCTGCAAAAGTTTGGCAGATGAGGAAAGTGTTGATCTAAGCGTCGGTACAAGGCCGTTGCGATCTGTGTGGATTTGATTTGACGCGGGTGTAGACCACGCTGGACGTTATCGATGATTGATGGAATTATTTTGTTAACGGATGTCAGCTGAGAGTAGGAGTCGTAACATTCAGAAATGCGTCGTGTTGATGACTGACGCACGTGCATGGGCGACCCGACTCCGCGACTTTTAGGGGGGGGGGGGCACGTCGAGTCCAAACTGCCATTTCATCTCTTTCTTTTTCCCTTTTGAAATAACTAGCATGGTTCGAACAGCACGAGGACCTTCAAGTCATCCCAACTCTGATATCTGAACACGCTGAATCTCGCATCCGTGTGGTATGAAGGTCAGCCCTCCCTCCGTAACATGGGCTGGCGATTGACACATCCCTTGGTAGTTTGGAAAGCAGATCCAGTCCGAACAGGTCCCTGGATGGTCTGCGTATTATCTCGACTACAAGTTCCTCAAGAAGATCATTTCTTCACTCACAGCCAATCGACCTGCCTCGGAGGCTGCTGCTTTGGCATTAGGTGTTCGGCCCGCAGATCTTTTGAACTTGACAGACAGCCCTGCGATCGCGATATCCTCCACAGTTGATGCCCCAAGCGATATCCCCCCCGATGATCCGAACCAGTTACCCATCCTTTCTTCGCTCGGGCAGCACAACGACCGAGGGGCTGATTTCCAGGCTCACAAGGCTGCCTTTTTCTTCAAGCTCGAGCGGGAGCTTGAAAAGGTACGTCGATCCAGTTTCCGTCACCGCTCGCTTTCAACCCAGTCCCCGCGTGTCAATATAGATCAACACGTTCTACCTTCAAAAGGAAGCAGAGCTAAAGCTACGTCTTGAAACCCTGCTATCCAAGCGTCGCGCCGCAGCCCTGAGGGGTCTTCCCGATGCCATGGACGGTTCAGCGATGAATCATGTCGAATGGATCGCTGTCGAAGAGGGATTCCGTCTACTCGAAAGGGATCTAGGCAAACTGCAGGTAACCATCGTGACTTTTTTGTATTGGATAAGTGCTAACTTTATGCACGCAGCAATTTGTTGAGATCAATGCGACCGGCTTCCGCAAGATTCTGAAGAAGTGGGACAAACGCTCACGCTCTACAACCAAGGAACTCTATCTCGCCCGCCAAGTTGAAGTTCAACCTGTGTTCAACAGACAGGTGATTTTAACACCTTCCGTTACTTGCTGTTTCTTACGCGTAAAAAGCTGATCGCAGATTTCTCGGATATCGTGGCCGCAAGTCTCCTAAACCTCACCGATCTCTCCACTGGCCTCATATTCGAGGGAGCTGCTGCTCAAGACGTCCTAGATCTTCAGCTTAGCATCGAGCGGAACATGTACTCTGGCCCGTTCCGCGAGTTTGAACTCGACTTACAAAAGGCGGTGGAAAACTCCGATGAGGCGTCCATCAAAGATCTTGTACGACACTCTGATATTCTCGGCTCCCAGGATGGAGGAAAGGCCAATGTCACTCGGGTACTCTGGAAAGTCATCGTCGACGCACCTTCGGAACTCGGAGACCTCATTCTCTCCAGTGTCGAGGTACCTTTTGATTTCGGATTCATCGACGATATCAATGGGCGGACATGTCTTCACGAGGCTGCAGCCGCAGGTTCTTTGCGCCTTGTGAGCCTGTGTTTTGAGAGAGGTTCATATCGAGATAAGTTGGACGTCTATGGACGATCAGCCTTACATTATGCGGCAATGCATGGTCACCCAGCTGTTTGCAAGCAACTTTTGGAAGCTGGCATTTCGCCGCACGTGCTTGACGTGGACAATTGCAGCCCTGTTGTATATGCAACCCTCAGAGGTAGTGCTGAGTGTGTACAGGTTTTGATATGCGACCAGTGCATCGCCCTTCAGTCTCCATCGCCAAATTCTAGCCTCGTGCCCCTGTCTCTAGCAAGTCAACACGGGTATACGGACGTCGTCTCGTTGTTGCTGAAGCAAGGGGCAAAATGTGTCCCCAACACCAACGGAGAGTTTCCTATCCATCTCGCTGCTCGCGATGGCCATGCAGATGTCTGCAAGCTGCTACTGGACCAGGACGGATGGGATCTTCCCGACAAATATCATGAATGGACACCACTCTTTCATGCTGCGCGTAATGGGCATACTTCATGCCTATACATTCTTCTCCAAGCTGGTGCCCGTGTTGATCGAATTGACGAGCTCGACCACCAAGCGATACATTACGCGGCATGGTACGGTCATCGCGCATGCGTCGATTTACTTCTCACAGCAATGCCTAAAGAATCCTTTATCATCTCTTCCGACCGTATCCCTGTACTTCCGCGGAATGCGAGCGACAGCCGAATCGATGATCCCGATTCCATTCCGTCTTTATCTTTACCTCCGCCCATAATGCCACACCGAGTCTATGGCCACAACTACCTCGACAAATACTATTTGGTAGTGATAACTGTAGGGTTACCCCCTTCTCCTGATCCTCGGCGGCCCGGAAAGGCTATCACATTTCACCCTCGCTTGTCAGATTCAATTTTAGCACAAAGTGTTTCGTTGCCCTCACCAAACCGACTAAAAATGGTCATCACTGCGGGTCCTGGAGTCAACGCTCCTCCATACACTATATCGCTTCCGCAAAGAAATGGTTGTGATACGTTCATGTTCCAGGCATCTAACTTGAAAGACCTTACGTTGGAATTTTCGATATACCCGAACTTCGGAACCAAGACAATCGGTCGTGCCGTGGCTCATCCCTTCATCTTCCATTCTCTTGACGGTAGTTTCACCACATTATCCATCCTAGATCACCGTCTGCACAGCATTGGTGAGGTATGCATCCATCTGGTTCTCCGCTGTATAAAGACTAATGTTCTGATTCAGGTTAGCTTCTCCGCCCATGTCATCACCCCGTTCCAGGGTATCACCCTGGAAGTCGGAGGAGCCGTGGAAACTTATTGGAAGTCATTGACTCTGCCTCAAGGTAGCCCCCTGCACCCTGGCCCGCAAACAGTACCCCCATGGCGCCAATCCCCTAGATCGATGGATTCTACGCACACATCACCATCAGTCCAGTCGACGCCCGCCTCTCCCTCTCACACAGTCACACTATCTTCACTATCTGGGAACTACGTTTATGCAGTTGTCCAAGTCACGCGAGATCTTCAGCCGGTGCTATATGGCGAACAATTACTACCGGAGTCGATGTATGATCTGGGCGTTGCTGATGTTACTCTCGCTCAATTCGACACTTTGGCCAATCGACTTGATAGGGGCGAGCAACTTGTTCGCAGAATGACTTCCATTCAGGACTGGTATAGGACTCTACCGCGAGTGATGTTGCCACTATCGCGCTTCATGCAGGTACGATGCTCTATATATAGTGAGGAACTCCTATTTCATGCAAACCCGCAGCTTTTACCTGTTCATCTTGGCTTGACATTGGAACTGGTGCCTTCTTCAAGTCAATACACCAGACGTCAGCTTGATCTCAATTTGAGTGTCAACGCTGTCTTTCGTACAATCAGACAAACATCGTCGACCCTAGGCGGGGCTTTTTCACGTAGACGTATCGCCTTCACTTCTTTTTCTCCCCGAGTTTGTGCAGCACTGAATTGGAAGCAACCAAATTGTAATTCCCCCTATTCCATTACTGCGGATCGTCCATCTCACATCTCGCTTCGACTAGATCCGGTCTTCTTTTCATCTAGATGTGGTCAGGCTAACAAGGATCATGGATCAACGCCGCCCGACCCTGACCTTGGTGATATCGGTGACGATCAGTACCTGTCAAGTGTGGCGGAGGGTGTGGAATTCGCTAAAGCGAACAACCTCTTGGGCGTCTTCTTCGATTCTGAACTTTTGGTAATATGCAATGCCATTTGTCATCCATCAAACTCACCGACTTATGTACACTAGCTCCAGGTTCCCTCGCTCATCCAAAGTATCCGTGACGCTGGCCTGTTGGTGGGCATCCACGGCGGCCCGTCTTCAACTAACGTCATATCTCAGTCGGCGGAGAATGCACATGTTGATGCATATGTTCGCGATGCCACGGTAGTATACATGGACCACTCCACAAACGATTAGGTCTATGTTTACGTTGAGTTGTATTCTCTATGATTTAAGATACGGTGGCTGAGTGTGAAGTCCACTATTAATACACTCGAGATTTTTGATACATTGCCTTGATGAATGCAAGAATTCTAGGAAGGTCGAAGGGAACACCACCTCAAATAGATGCCTTGTACAGCGCGGCATACGAGCCACCTTTTTTGAGCAACTCCTCGTGTGTACCAAACTCAGTTATTGTCTACAAACCGACAGTGCGGCCATTAATGCCCAGAAGAGGACAGGAGGGAGTTTGACAATATGGACGTACCCCTCGTTCCATCATCGCGATCTTGTCAGCACGACGCGCGGTGGAAAGTCGGTGGGTAATAAAAATGACGGTTTTTGTCTTGTTGCCCGATGGGGTCCGTGAGATACGATGGATGGTATCAAAAATTTTGTTCTGGGCATGCGCGTCGAGGGATGATGTCTGCCAAGTCCTGTGAGTGACGCAAGTCGATGACACGTATACAGGTGAGGCGAGACGCTTACGGGTTCATCGAACAACAAAAGGTCAACCTCGGGTCGATCAGCTCGCATGAAGGCGCGAGATATGGCTATTCTTTGCCACTGCCGTAAGATCCAAGTTAATAAGACAGAACACTTATTGTGATGAATAAGCACGGTAAAACATACTTCGCCACCTGATAGACCATGATGTTGTCGTGAGGACATCCCGCAGCCCGGGGTGCCTGGATACACAGGGGGCATAGCATCGAATCCTGAGCTGTCCAACTTTGTCTTCAAACCGTTGGGAAGGGCATCCACAAAGGTGTCCGCCCCACCAAGGTGGATAGCATGGGAAACAGCCGTGTGTGACTGCAACTTCTGAACGTAACCCAGTCCCACATTCTCTCGAACGGTGGAGTTAAACTTTGAAAAGTCTTGAAAGACCCCCGTAACATGTCGATGGAACTCAGTAGGCGACAAGCGTCGTATGTCAACACCGTTGACGAGGAGATCCCCGTGGTCGAAATCCAATATCCGCAACAAGATTTTTGCAAGCGTGGACTTGCCTATTTCAACCCCAACAGGTCAAATTCAACAACGAGTAACGTGTTCTGCCCGGAACTTGCCTGATCCGTTAAACCCAACGATCGCAAGGCTTTCTCCGGCCTCCAGGCTGAAAGTGACGTCTTTCAGTGATGCCTCCTTACTTCCCGGGTAAGTGTACGACAGGTGCCTGTACAGACAGTGTATGAGCATGCTTCGACATATGAATACTTGATAAAGGTCAGGGACCTTGCTTCGATTTTCATCCCGCAAGGGAAACTCGGATAACTTATGACGTCTTCCTCCATCGGCTCTAACTCGGGATGGACATTCATGGCTGCACAGAAAGCCCCCATCAAGAATATGCCCTGAAATGCCATACGCGTTGTCGTTAAGAAGTTTCCAAATGTGAAGACTACAGCTTGGATTGAACTCCGATATAGAGCCAACGACCCAAGGGAGGCGGAAGACGATTGAAACATGAGAAGAAGAGGAAGCTGCCGAAAGAAGAGGATCAAAACAGACACGTCAGCTGAACGACCCATCATGGATGCTCACGTTCTGAAGGGCGAAAAGAAGGTCGGCAATATTGATCTGGTTCAGTAGCTGAGGTAACGTCAACTGGTTCGACGGCGATGTCTGCGCGTCATACAACATCGCCTTTCTGGCAGTGGTCCAAGATTGAAGGATCCATGGACCAAGACCAAAGAGGAGCACTTCTGGACGATGAGACTCGTTGTAGGCAAGATTCCGTAAATTTTCTTGACGTTCCGCAGTCCGAGCCTCGTCGGGAGTGTAAACTACCTCTGGAGACGATTGAGCGCCAATAAAACGGTTCAAAAGCAGAGGGAATAAGGTGGATAGAAGAGAAAGAAGCAATGCTCCCAAGTTGGCGGAACCACCCGTCAGGGACAAGAGCACCAGGAGGTGTGAGATCAATTCAGATATTAAGGCGAATATTTGTATGAAATCGAAGGGTGAGAGCAACCCGAAACTACCCATTCCGCTGAAGGAACGAACGAAGAGATCGGATTCCTGAAGACAGTCTCGTACGACGGGATCCGAGAGCGTCGGAATATCGAGACGCAAACGCTGCGCGATTTGTCGATGTTCGACGAAGAATCGGGCCGATTCGTGGACTATGTTCTCATTTGAAGTACTTGTGATTCTATTAACAATCGGCGGACATGAATATAATCTGGGACATACGCAAATGAATCGATGGCTGTTTCAGCGGCCCGTCTGAATATCTCGGCAACTAGTAGTCTCAAGAGCCGGGACCACGAGAAACAACCGGAAGATATCAATGTCTGGAGCTGCGGTGATGTCAATATATCGGAATTGCGGTTCGATTTGGCTGGCGGCTTACCTCGTCAACGATCATTGCTTGGGAATAGCCCCTGAATGCAGGAAAGAAGCCACGAACGATGTGGAGAAACGTCATGAGCAAAGTCCGAACGGGATGCAAGGCCCATAACGTGAACAGCAAATCGGGGAGACACGCGTGAGTGATAGTGAGGGCGAGTTTGAGGTTGGTCTCGTTGATGGGACGTTGCGCGCCGGGCATGAGGTATGTACCTCTGCGACGTGGCACGACGCGGGAAGCCAGCCAAGCCTGCTCCAAAGAGCGATTGGACGGGGGAGACGGCGATTTGGGGGGTGAGCGCAAGGATGGACCCCGACGCCTAAGTTGGCGAGACGGCTTTGAATCCTGACACATCTTACTCCAAGACGCGGGAGACGACGGGGAGATAACATGGCCTGGAAAGGAGGATATAAGGGCCGGAAAGAGTCACAGCATTCTCGGGGTTCACGTCAAGATGCCATTTGTGTCGGAAGAGAGCAGGTCCGCCTTACCGCGAGTGAGATCCGAGGTGATGAGAGCGTGCAGTGCAGACGAGTTTGGCAGAGACGTCCCGACTGAGAGTGAGAAGGCGAGCGTTTATGAAACTTTAGGTCGTTTTAGGAATGAAAGGGAGGGAGGGAGCGACCAGCACCCGCCCAATTGGAAGGAGGAGGCCCAACCGTCGGTTTCGCTGCACGCTTCCTTGAGATATCCGTTTATGGTCCTACTCCACTTCAGGTCGTCCGTCCGGCAATCTCTCCCTCGCTCCCCCCCGACAGGCTGAGAATGCCCACGGACGTCGTCGAAGGAATTAAAAAAAAAAAAGAAAAAAATTCCCAGCACTGTCTCCTCGTCACCATAATACTCGGTGCAGGCACCTCCCCCCATTTCCGCCTTTCAGATGCTATCTCTCTTGTCAAATGAATTACGACAGCTGGAGCTTCACCCTGCCAACGAGTCCCAGTCCCTTCTGGTCTCGAATGATGCCGATATCTCCCGGGGTGGACCAGATCCAGTCCAACCTGTCAATTCTCAGAACGACTCGCCCCAGCAACCTCCTGTACGTCCTCCCTGGCCTCATGTCCGCGAAGGTTACGGCTTTCGAGCACCCTCCGGCGCATCCACCCCACTCACAAACGGTCCTGAGAGTGGCAGCCCACTCCCTGACCCGAATGGCCTTGGTTGGCCAGGTACACGCCGCTCTCCCTTCCTTTCGCACTCGGACGCTCACAACTCCCCCCCCCCAGCCAAATCTACCGTCTCTCGTCTCAACGCCACTCCACCAGAGCGTGCCGCCCGTGAGAAACGAATGACCTCTGCGGTCCGCACCATCCTCGAATGTATTGGCGAAGATCCTGACCGAGAAGGGCTTCTAAAAACACCCGAACGATATGCACAAGCTATCATGTGGATGACCCGAGGTTACGAGGAACGCTTAGCAGGTGGGCTTCCATCTCATCCTATCAACTCCACTCTGCATGCCTTCCAGATGTCATCAACGATGCCGTGTTTGCCGAAGACCACGATGAGATGGTTTTGGTCCGTGACATCGACATCTCGAGCTTGTGTGAACATCATCTAGTTCCGTTCACGGGAAAGGTGGGTAGCATCCCCAAGTTCCGCGGCACTCATCATCGACTATCGTCAGGTTGCTATAGCGTACATCCCCAACCAACTCGTACTCGGCCTTTCTAAACTCGCGCGGATTGCCGAAACGTTCAGCCGTCGCCTACAAGTTCAGGAGCGGCTGACCAAACAAATCGCAATTGCAGTCCAGGAAGCAATCAAGCCTCGTGGAGTCGCAGTCGTGATGGAGGCTACGTGAGTGTCGCTCCCCCACGGCCTACCCACTCAACTCTCTCCCGGTTGTAGTCATATGTGTATGACCATGCGCGGTGTACAAAAACCGGGTTCCATTACGGTAACTTCGTGTATGTTGGGCTGTTTCCGGACGCAGCAAAAGACCCGCGAAGAATTCCTCACACTCATCAAGAAGTGAATATCCTACCGTCCACCGCTCCACGATTCAACTCGTCTAATCTGATTCAACTCGGAGTCATTCCCAAGTAATTATTACTACTCATCCCGGCAATGCATCTACAGTCTCAGACTCTCAGCATCGCGTTGGTTTAGTCGAGGCAACAAGTAATGTAGCGATGTACCGTCCATAAAGGCAGCGAATATAGGAAACACCGACGCCTCAGATCTACAAAGGATGATTAATCCTTGTCGATCGTGATTTATCACCGGCCTGGGGGTCGATAGGGAGTGTCCTCTTAGCCAATCCATGAGGTGCGTGGTAACGATTGCGGATGATCCTCGGTCGTTTCGGAGGCTGCGACGTAAGATCGCCTCCTGGGATGTTGTTCGATTCCATGACGTCCTTATCCCGATCTACGGAGAACGAAGATAAATTCAAGTCGAACATTGATGGGCCATTGCTCACCAGTTACCGTTCGTTTCCTGTTATCACGCTCGTCGTCCTTGGGCGGCAAATCAGACCGGTAAGGTGCTGTCGGTGCCTGGGGAGCTGTGCGAGTAGCCTCTTTCTCCCCTATCCTCGCACGTAAGCTAGAACCGGTGTCGGGTGTCCCACCAGCCGTTGAAACCGGATACCCGTGTGGTCCATGTTCACGTTGTTGGCCTTTCCAATCACCACCACCTCGACTAGCACTGAGGTCGACCTTGCTTCCGCCCCTGGAACCATCAACAGATGACATCGCCCTTGGGGCTGATGGGGTGGTCGGAGGCAAGGTTTTGGGACCATCGGGTATCCGCTTTTCGCTGGGCTGTCAAATCATATGAATACGATCACATTCGCTACCGCGTGAGCATACCTTGTCGACAGGCGTGCGGATGTCTCCTTCAGATGTTTGAGGTTCGGTTCGGCGCCTGTCGGGATCCCGAGGTCGATCGTGGCTGTCCTTGTCAGAACGGCGGCCACGATCCTCTCTGTGGCTTTCCTTGCGAGAGCTACGCTTCGAGGTACGGTCGACCTGTCGACAGGTCAGTAAGTCACCTTAGCCAAAGAGGGACACTGACGTCGTCATCGGTAAGACGGCGTCTTTTGCCTAGAGCATCATCGCCAACCTGAGTGGCGGGACGATGTCGAGCCGGGTCCGATCGAGTGGGAAAACTTCGAGGCTCTGCTGTGGCGGTGGATGGTGCAGGCGCTAAAACATGACTTGATCTATCTCGGTCCTTGCGCGACTCACGATCACGATCCTTGTCGTCACGTCGGTGGCGATCCCTGTCTCGATCCCTGTCTCTGTCTCGCTCTCTATCTCTGTCGCGTCGATCCCTGTCCTTGTCCTTCTCACGCTCTCTGTCGCGTTCCCTATCACGGTCGCGCTCTCCATGTCTGTCCCGGCCACGTTCTCGGTCACGTTCCCTGTCACTCTCCCTATCTCGATCACTCTCGCGAGCCGACGTACGATGACTCGGAACCCTCTCGCTTCGAGGACCGTGAGCAACAGTGCCCTCTTTGCGGGATAATCGCAACTCTTGTCGAGCTTCTCGTTCTAGGAACCTCCCATCTACATAATCACCATCCCCAGGACCGCGGTCAGGGCGGCGTTCGCCACTTGTCCGACTCTCCGAACTATGATTCCTTGTACCAGGGGATGCGGTACGCCGACGTGGCAATGGAGATGGAGCGCCTGAACCAGGCTGGCTGCGGCTATCACCTGCCGATCGTCGATCATCAGATTTCTCCGATGCACGGTGACCAATCGTTTGCTTGGCCGTTTCGCGGAGCTCTTGCGCCGAAAATGTCTGACTGGGCGCTGTTGGTGGTGGCATGACCTCTTGTTTCTCTTCAATCCTTTGCCTAGGGGATAGAGGGGGTTCCCGTGGGCTAAGCGCCGTAATGACTGGCCAGGAAGGTTTAGGAGCCTCTTTGAGGATGGGAGTTGGTGCCCGAATATCAACGGGCATTTGAGGTAAGGAATTTTCAGCAGGCACAGAAGCCTGCCGCGCTCCAAGGCGTGGTGGGGCCGGTTCTTGCTGTGGGTGTGTCCTTCCTTCCTTTGATGTAATTGAAGTAAAGTCGATATCCATGGCATCTTGTTTTGACTTGCTCTCGCCATCTGGCGCTGGTGACTCGCTCCCCTTTTCTGGTCTGACTCGCTTCACCTTCTCGGGTCTAGGAATGCTAATCGTGTCGCATTTTGTTGAAAACGAAGGTTGATACCTATTAAATTCATACCTTTCGATGGCCAATTTTGCCAGACTTGCCGGTGTAGACGGTCTTTCATCAATAATCTGAGGCATGCCACTTGATGATTGAACTCTGGGGGCAGCTGCGACAGCTGAGGTCGTGCTACTTTCGCGGCGTGGGTCCGGGGTCACAAGGGCTGTAGAGCCATTAGGTGGTTGTATGGAACGTGATTTGTCGAGTGCCAACGAGCCAGGCTTCGGGGACATAGTATTACCGTTTAACTGAAAAGGGGATTAACGGGCTGAAAGATCTAGGTCGAAAACATCCTACCTTGGGAGGTGTTGGCCGTGGAACTGCCCACTGAAACTCACGTTTCTTCAAAGCTGCAGAGTAGCTGCGGTGATATCAGGAAATGCCCCAAAGATGAAAGAAAGCCTGCTCACGCTCTACTCAGTATCTTAAGGTCTCCCCGCTCCTCACCTTCAACAAGTTTATCAATCATGTTATCGATGACGGGACCATATTCGCCAACTGCAGCTAGGGGAAAGACTGGAAGGATTTCCTTCAGCACAATAATGGCATTGTAGACGTGCATGAATTCTCCTGTTTCGATGCAACTGCAGAGACTCTGTGGAGACTCATCAGTTTACTGGCACCGTTAGCACTAGACCACCTACTCTCCCCAACTTTCTGTGCCATTTGCGTAGAATCTGTTTGAAACCCGACCAGGATAACAGGTCTTCTGGTAAAATGTTGATGTGATCCTTGTTCGTCCAACGTGGCTGGAAGCCCGGGAGAAGAACAGTCCTTCCACCAATCTTCGTACGGTTCTCTTGGATGAAGAGTTGCTCATCTTGTGCCCACTTCCATAGGTCCATAAGGATCCCTAACAAGAAGCGCCCTGTATTTGCATTCTATAAGACAGCTATACGACATCAGATGTATTTGAGGTACAAACCATAATTCTTCGCTTCATATTCGCTGCAAGAGAAAATGACCGTTTTGACGTGATCTCCAAGCAGCTGAGGTTCAGGTATTATCAATCATACACTCGTACACGGCCTCGGTGCTAACCTTGTCGTAACACAATAACGTAGGGAAGCCCAGCGCCCCTTGCGTGTGTATGACTTTGATAATTTGTGCGCAGTAGTCGGCGTCCATAGGGGATAACAAACAGCGTGGTTGAATGCAATGTTCGATGATGGCAGATGCCAAAACTGCATAACGGTGCTCGACTTGGTAGTAGATAAGTCACTTGGACTGCTGAAGATAGCACAAACTTACCGTGGGCAAACCAGTACTGCTTCTCTCGTGCTAGACGCTTCAAGGTAAAAACTCTCGAAACTGTCTGTTCCTTGAACTCTTGGGCCAATGTGTTGACAAACGCGTTACATCGATCACGTTTTGCTCTATGTGAGCTCGCCGTAAGCCTCTTCGTGCGGTCAGAAGAACGGTCGGCACTGATGTACTTGGCATCTTCTTGTCGACTGAGGGTGCGTAATGCAGCTCCCTCTTCGTCGTACCTGGTGGCTGGTGGGGAGAGATCATACATTGACAATTGCCAAAACGTTAAATAAAAACCGGGACTAAATATCGTTCTTCCTTAACTCAAAGATTCGGTTCAACTTCACATGACTTACCCAATCACATCGATCGCACTGCCCTTTGCGATCTTTTTTACATCGTCGAAAAGGACTTCCAGTTCAGGGATCCAAGGACTCTACACAATGACGAGTCATTGCGCTGAGTGCTTCAATCGTGTATGGTCTACGCACCTCTGCAGCGGCAGTGGTTATATCCAGTTCAGCTTCCATCGAATTTTCCTCGTTACCTTCAACTAATGATGTCTTTTGTTCAAAGTTGTCCCGTGGCGTATTGGCACCACTCGGCGACTCGATGCGCGATGCAGATGCGGATGGATCGCGTTTTGCTGACAGGCGAGCCTTCAGACGCTTCTCGGCTTCTTCGTTAGCGACACGTTCTTTCTCTTGCATTGACAAGGCCGTTTTCTAGAACCTAATCAACATGCAGTCAATGGTGGCTGGTCGAATGTTTACCAAGAGAATGTTGTTAAGCATCGGACGGATAATTTGCATACAAATCGGTGCAGATATTCCGTATAATTCCCCAAGGTCAGCTAGAGAAGGAAGTACCCTCTTCGCATAGTCTTCAGGGGGAACAACAACCGGGGAAGTAAGAAGTTCCAGATATTGCAGCAGTACCCCGTGAGTCTGAATTGGGCAAGTGATTGAGACCACGATGCAAGCACAATGACGCGCAACCTACGGTATCGAACAGGCTTGCAAGGGACTTGAGATGGGTGTCCGGAGCCTTGAAGACGCAGGACTGACGCTGCTGCGCAACCTGGATAAGGAGAGGTAATGCCAAGGACGTCTCTAGCAAGCTCTTCCCCAGTCGCTGAGGACCTTTGAGTATTGCGTCGCCTGGATCCAGACGGGCACCTCTAGTTACGGAAGCGATTGCCTCGATGCGTAGGACCGGACCACCGGCCATCGCAGCGATTTGCGAATCCGAGAGG